>JAOVYW010013159.1:0-37630 GCA_025775045.1 Hiodon tergisus | reverse complement strand
ACACACACACACACACACACACACACACACACACACACACACACACACACACACAGCACCTTGCCAACTGCACTTTGAGCAGCAGAACAACCCCACAAAAAAGGAAATAAATGTTTCAGAGGGAGACAAGGAGACAGAGCGACATGGACGTTTAGGTTGACATACTGCGTCACACTTCTGTCAGGGTCAGACACAGTGCCAGCAGTAACAAACCCCCTTGGAACGGAAACTTTTCTTTCTGGCCAGTCCCACCTGAACTGCACCGACACTGGCACAGAGCCCCCTCGTTGTGCCATGGGCTCAGTTAAAGGACACTAACCAGTAAGAGACCTGCCGCTTTTAACAGGTGTGAGTGAGATCAGAGGTTGAAGCACCACAGGTGGATCAACTCAGGAATGGAAACTTGTGTGAGGCAGTGGGGTTCTCGTCGCCTTTCTGGCTATAATCAATGTTTCCACGAGAGTGCTTTCAAATGTAGTCTGAGATGGGAGACGACCCAAGACAGATGTACCTATCAGTACGGTAACACCCCCTGGTCTACTCCCTAAAAACAAACATCGAAATTCACACACCAGAAATAGCCACAGCCTATTGACAATGGTATAAAACCCTTTTTGATCCCTGGTATGTCAAAAATGTAAGGCAGTCGAAAAAGACACATGGCAAAGTCACACCTGTGTGGGAAAGGAGTCCTTGAGACAGAGAGGGAGGGAGAGAAATGGAGAGAAAACCGATCAGTGTAAAGGATATTTATTTTTTTATTTTTTTAAGTTTCTTACCTTCAGTAGACGCGGGTGAAACTTGGTCTTGGGTGCAGTAATCCAGAGGAAAAGTACTGACTTGTGCAGACGACTGAGGCCAGGCTCTGGTTGGAACTGGGATACACACAGGTACAGTATCGTATCGCAGTACTCTCTCTCTCTCTCTCTTTCTCGCTCGCTCGCTCAGCAAGTCACTATTGTTGGCCAAACCCAGTCCGTTCTCTATTTACAGTCGAGAGGAGGGTCCATGAAGTCACCGAAGACAATCCCACCTCCCCACCCACTTCTCTTCCTCACTCTCTGCCCTGTTTCGTGCCTTCCCACTGGAATCCCACTGGAAGTCCTGTGTTTTTTTTCCCTCTCTCCTTCAGTGTCCATAAGTATTTAGTTCCCTTTGAATTTAATTTTTCCTGGTGAGTTCTTCAGGTTTCCTGTGGACCTTTTAGCTAAATCTATGTATGCGTATTATTTCTCTCTACTGTAGTTTCCCTTTCTAATCATTCCACTTCACATGTCCCAGACAGTCTGCCAAATCCTTTTTCATGTATAGTTCATGTAAGGTTGCCTCAGACCCCTTGTGGTCACCTGTTTAATTACATCTGTATTTAATTACTAGCATTGTTGCCAGTTTTATCTTTTATCATGAAAAATCAAAAAATCTTTTATCTTTTATCACAAAAAGATTGTCTCATCAATTTCAGTGCTTAGCAAAAGTAAATGCAGGTACCATCGCTACAAGAAGCATGCAATCGATCATGAACACGCCTGTTCATTTCAGGGTTACACACGTCCCACAGCTCCTACCAATGATGGATCAACGACCTCTGGATCAATAACCTATAAAAAAGAGAAGATGAACGTAGGAAGACTGAGTTGGTTAACAGGGATCAAGAAGCAACACAACATGTAACATATCCCCAATGTTAGGGCACATCAATGCATGGTTTAACATTTTGGACGCATAATTACATACTGAATATGAAGGATTGAAATCACTGAAATGTTAGCAATTGGTGACATATGCTGATCTGTTTTAAATTACATAATCTTTGCATTTTTAATATCTTTACATAAATATCTCAACACATTTTCACGTTGCAAAGAAATAAAAATAAAACACAAAGAAAGACATAATGTTTCCTAGTTTAAACACGGACAACCACAGGGAATCAAAACACATCTGGGAACACCTTTTGGGGGAAAAAAGTAGATTTTGACCCTTAGAACAAACATCATAATCAAATCTTAGAACAAACATTAATGGATGTCATGCTTTCACAGATACCCAAGCACATTGCCACACATATATATGTTAAAAAGATAATGTGTCGTGGATTAGAGTGTACACAGCTGACCCTCTTAGTTCTTTGTCATCTTTATTAGACACAAGAAGATCACTAATGGAGGTAGAACACGTGATCTTCAGGTAGAGCACAATAAAAAATTATTAGCAGGAGGGTAACAGCATATAGTCTGGAAAAATCCCGCAGAGCATTGTTGTGCACCTAATAAAATGTTTAACAGTTTCAAGGGTGCCAACTGGTCTTGTATTAGTTACGCTGTGTAATTGTAAGGCTGGACAGTGTTTTAAATAAAATATCTTCTGACAGTCCTACAGCAACCCAGTCAATTTTCAATCATTTTTGGTGACAAATGCCAGTGGTCTTAGTCCAGCCTAGCCACCATGTTGCACTATTCTAAAGGCGTTATTCATGCTAAAAATCGTGCACGTGAGGAAGACAAAGTGCTGCCATGCGCTGCTGAGTCAGTCTCAACTCAGCTCTCTTCCCGTAAGCCCACAGATGACCCCGCGGCTTCACACACAGGCCCAACCACTCACCTCACCCCTGCAACCCCAAGTGTTGTCAATGATAGGCCTGGTCCCGCTCAGAGCCAGAGGCTGACAAAGGGCCGTGGGTGTGCATGACTGCATGAATGTACAGCGACTGCGGCGGGCAGCTGCGTGTGAGTCAGAGGACGTATGGGGACAGGGACGGGGAATGCATGTGCAGGGCCTGTGCCGAACGCAGTTACGCAATGGTATTTTCTGCACGCGTGGGAGGTTCAAAGGGTGATGAATCAGGCTGACTTTTGTCTCTTCCGGTTCGAAGCAAAAGATGAAATTGCCACCAGATAAGTGCCGGCTTTAAGATGAGTTCCTGGAAATAGCCCTGATTGTGGGGAAAGGTGAAACACTTGTGACAGTGAGCTCGATTGTTCCCCTGACAGAATTTGAAGCAAAACAAAATAGCAACAATCCAGCTCATTCTGAATCAAAGGGGTACGTTGGCTTGTAAAATACATGTTCTCAGGGTCCCGAGACGGCAGAGAAGCACGGATGGACCCCAAGTAGAACAGCTGTTTGGATGCGTTCCATTAAATTGTCCAGGAGGAAACAGCAGATGGGCTTTCGTAGGTCAATTAGTCCAACAACGAATACCAACAGGATGGTGTTCTTAACTTGAAGGGAACATTTTCAGTCTCAGTTTCAGTCTACACTTGTACTTACGAAGGATAACACAATTACAACAACAATGCTGCGTCTGAAAGCCTTTGAATACAGATAGAGAAACACGAGATGGTTCACACAACTGAGATTTTTCTCAATCCTTGTGGCTTCTTTAACGAGGTTAGATAAGAATAGAAAAAACTCTCTCAGGGATACAATGCAAGAATGTGAAATGCCATTCTCTCGTGCACAAACACCTGCAACTTCACCTTGAAAATCCTCCGAGATCTCACTGCTGTAGACAAAACACTCCAGCAACTCCATCCCAGGGCCACAAGAAAAACAGGAGCAGGAATTTAGGCTGGAGAGGCATGAGACAGGAAGAGACTGATGTTCCTGAAAAAACTCTTCCAGCTTTTCTATAAAGACAAAAGGCTGAACTGACCAATGATGAGCCTGTATGAGTTCTGCTGTGAGACTATCATGTATAATATTTAATTTCTAAATATGAAATTAATGACACATTTTCCCCTGATACAAAATGGGTGTGTGCTAAACGAAGCTGTTACAGCTCTGCTTTTCTTATCAATGAATACTCAGAATGTTATGGATTCTTCTTCAATAAGGCTTTTGTGTAGATTCATTGAATATGGATTATGACATGCTGGCCTTGTCAGTGACCCTGGATATGAATATCTCCCTATGGCATGGACAATAAAAAACACCTTTATCTAAGTTTTTCTTTAGGAACCCAAGGCCAAATACACACACAAACAATCTTACTACTGCACAGTGATACTGATACTGGTTGGCTCTCACTAAACGGTAATCACGCTCATTCACTTATTCTGACAATAATACTGCAACATTTTTGGCCTTTCTTATCTGGGCGTGGTTGTATTTGGTTGACTTTCACTACTCAAAAAATAAACAGACAATTCCCCTTGAAAAAATGAATAAAAATAAAATCAGCTCATTACAATGTTCTGCTTTCCATTTCTCAATAGGCAACACCTCTCTCTCTCGGGGTCAAGTGTCGCATTACATTATTTATATCTTTACAGATGCACTTATCTAGAGTGACTTTTCAGGGCTTACAGTTAATCAATTTAAACAGCAGGGAATTTATTGACAACCTATGGGTTAAGTACCTCGCTAGAAAGTACAGCAGCAGTGACCATCTCAGGATTTGAAGCAGCAGCCTACTAGTTAGAAGTCTATTACTTAAAAAAGGATGCTGCCTATCCCCTTCCACTGACACTGCTACACAAGTCCTTCCTGGAATTCTAGTGTACATGGACCCAATGGGGCAATCGTTGTCTCACAAAACAAAACCATACTTTGCGAGTCAAATTAACAGCTCTGTCAATCTAGCCAAAGCATAACAGGCTACAACACGCATTTAGCGATGATGGGTCACCTCCCAGAGTCTCACCCATTCATGGGGGTGGGTGGAAAGACTTCGGTTTGGGGCGGATCTCTTGTGGCGCTCACACACCTGGCACGTTCACACATGGTCTGTGGTTTCCTGTAGACGTCTGGCGGTACTGTCCCTCCCCACACTCAGGACAAGCCTGCTCACGTTGATGCTCTTCCGCCCCCCACAAAACCTATCTGAGATATAGAGGGGAGGAGAGGGTTCATTTGTTTTGCCAAGCCCATCTAAAAATGTAAGTACCGCTGCATACAAAAGACCATTACTGAAGTGCTTCTGAAATGCAGTAGCAGCTTCATCACTGCAGTGCACTGAGTACATAAAAGAATAAGCCTCCTGGTTGGAGTAAAGACTTGCTTCCGACATTTGGTTTTACTAGGATACAGGGTAGGCTTCACAAAGGGACTTCACCTCGGAAGGTCAGGTGGCACATTGCCATGGACACTATGAACATGAAGGGTAGTAGAAGCTGCGCTGCATTATTGAGCACATAAACACAAACAGAAATCACAATCCCAAGCAGGTTAAAATGGCTACACTGTACCTGCCCCACATCATCACTGGAACACAGAAGCACTTCCTGGAAAGCAAGAACCATGCAATAAATAACCAGTTATAAGAAAAGCTGGAAAGCAGGTTTCCAGGTATTTCAACCTGGGTGAGATCTTTCAGCAGATCACTGCCAACTCTTTGTTATGTGTCTCTCACTCAGAACCTCTGTCTGGAAAAGCTCTGGTCTCCTAACGCTGCTGCAAAATTCAGTCTTGCCTGACTGTTCCCATCAGTGCTCCTTCTCAAGGTTGCAACAAACAACCAAGTTGGCATCATTACATCAATACACATACTTTTTTATACTTCCTGACTCAAACAAGGAGTTTCACAGAAGCTGATAAAAGATAAGAGTGATCTTTCTTGGCAGTGGCCAATGCCCATTAAAACTTTTAAAAAAGGGAAAAAGGAGACACAGACAAGGTGGTTGGACACTGGAGAAACCGTGGATTTATGTGGGCAGAGAGAATCCATTACCCCCCTCTATGATGTCATCCAGTTCTCCAAGAGTTTTAAGTGGGGGCTCAGGTGCTCCATATACACCCTCCTTTTCCCTAAGGAAGCATCCAACCACTTT
The DNA here is from genome assembly GCA_025775045.1 of Hiodon tergisus. Taxonomy (NCBI): domain Eukaryota; kingdom Metazoa; phylum Chordata; class Actinopteri; order Hiodontiformes; family Hiodontidae; genus Hiodon; species Hiodon tergisus. Next base: position 31,859 of record JAOVYW010013159.1, on the reverse strand, counting down.
TGACTTAAACCACCACTCTGCACACCACAACCCACTGCCCACCCACTGGTGTCAAAACACCTGGGATGTTTTATTTACTCGGCCTGGTACATGTCACTGCTTAACGGGGACATACGCCTTGCTCGAAGTGTCAGGAATCTTTACGTTCGTCAAAAACACAGAAGCCCAAAGACTGGGAAGGCGAGGGTTGAGGGGGGGTTTAGTCATTGTGCAGGACAGAGAAGCCGATATTTTGGGACAGAATGTCCCCCAAAGGAATATCGTTCCATTAGCCACATGCCCTTATTGCTGACAATCAAGCGGAAAGATTGGAAGTCAGCCACTGGTCCCAGGGGGACTGGTTTTCATTCCACAAATGTTATTGTCTAGCCTTCTTCTCCAATCACCTGATCAAACCTCCATTCGAAGTCAAGTCAACCATGACGAGTGAAGACCTAGTAATAGGGATTGTTTCTAAGGTGATCTGCAGAATGGGGGCTTTGTTTCAGTGATGGATAAGCCTGTTGACCATGTACAGCGACCAGTTTGTACAAAAAAAATAGAAAATAGTCCAAAATACCACTGCTTTAGCTGGAAAGTACAGTTAACTCACTACCTACGTGCCTCCTGCTCTCCCTGGATCACTCCCCTGAGTTGTGCATTTCCATGCCTCCTAGTTTCTGCGCTGTTGATTTTAGGCAGCTTTGAGACTTCTGACGAAAGCAGGGGTTGATTTTTTCTCTCGCCTCCCACCCCGGGCCTGATCTAGCAGTGGGTAGTTCTGTAGAGAGCTCTGTGGGGAGCCATTGTTCTCAGGCCAGAATTACCACAGTCAAGAGAATCAGGCCTGGAACAGATCTGGAACTGCATTTTTGGACGCCTGTGGAAAAAAACAGCATCATGTTCCTTACTGGGGTCACCCTGGCAACCAACAGAGAATGTCCCAACAACAACTTCCTGTCGGGGGTAGGAACAAGCGATTAAGAGAGCTGCAAAAGACAAGAAACATTTAGGACACAGAGAGGCCATCGTTATCCCATCTCATTACACAAAGGACAGACTTCAGTGTGTTTAGGCAGACAATTGAAACCCAGAGGTCATGGCTGATACTAAAATCAACACTGCTCATTAAACTTCCACGCAATCATGGCTCATTTAACGTTTTGATCTCTCCGGGATGAGTGGCGACAGTGACAAATGGCGTGGGCTGATTATTGTCAATATGCAACGGTTTTCCTTCAGCCGTACATTGGCTGCTGGTGCGAAGTGTCGGCTCGGTGCAGTCCATTAGAAGGCTGTCAGGCTGACGGTCCTGAAAGGACCTGAGAGACTCTGTTGTCGTTGATGACCCCAGCCCTCAGGATCCCTCCATCAGAACAGGGCAGCGAGAGAAGGCTAAACGTCGAGATGATATGCATTAACGGGAATGTGAGGACGAAATCGGTCCCTCCGGAAGAATATGAAAGGTCCTCTACCATCTAAAGCAGCATAGCTTTATTATTACCAATGACAGACGGGGTAAAAGGCCCTGCATTCTTCTGCTCTGAATCATTTTCGTCAGAGGCAAAAGGTCAAAGGTGACGTCTACTGTGACAGAAGCCTATTTACATATTAATTAAAATTCCCGGTGCCCAAAGCACTATTTTATTTAACTTTTTTCCCCAAACCCCAATGCATGTTGCTGCAAAATCTTCTCACCACAGATTCCCAAGATTCCTCAGATATACTATCTCTCCAGAACAGATGGTAAATACAAACACAGGAGCAAGCAGATTGAGTAGAATGAGCCCAAGAATAAGAGAAAATTAAATCCCAACTCTCCTTTCCGAGTTTGGCAGTCGAGTGGTTTGTGTCCGCAGTGCGAAGCATTCGTTTGCCTGCAGTGAACTCAGTCCTGCAAATATGTTGAGGTCTGCGGAGGTGACACTCCGCCAATCACCTTAGTCCTTGACCCACAAAACCGAGACACTTCCCTTTGAGACCCATGTATATGATATATATATTTGCTCAATTCACTCATTTCATATATTGAAATGCCCTGATTTGTTGCGAACTGCACCTGAGCTAGACTGTACTCCACTTCGCTCACTTCCCCTCTGTCCCTTCTCTTCTGTTTCTGCAGTCAAGCTGCTATATCCAGCAGATTCAGGATAACATAATGTGTTTACAGTTAGATGGTCCCGGAGACATCGGCTACAGATTCAGCGCTAAACCAGCTGTTTAATTCCCTCTTTCTCGGTCCATCTCAAGAGTGTTGAAAAATGAAGAAAGAGTGCGAGGAGCTTGATGCCCAGACACATGCTTCAGACGGCTTGTTGACATCCAGGGGTGACGGCCCAAGGAATTTCTTAGTACGCATAGGACAGTCTGTCCACTCTTCTGGCACCAGTGAAATCACCAGTACACACCAGCTGACCCCTCCACAGCTGAAACAGCACAGGGGTCACTTGGGAGCCCCAAAAGCTGACCTAATGGGTGGGGCTGCAGAACAGAATGTCCATCTTTCTGTCCAGTACATACTGTCCAACAAATCCACAATGGGACAAGGAACTTCCATTCATCTCGTTTGAGCAAAATAAATAAAGGAATGTTGCAGTCATAACAGTAAACAATGTTAAACAAGGGCATCCCACGGAGGAAAGAAAAATCCAGAATACGCCTGTTCTACCACAAACACAAAACACACACACACACACACACACACACACACACACGTGTCAACCCAGCTTTGAGCCCGAGTACAAACCAAATAACCTAGCACAAATAATCACTATACATATTGTTTCCCCCATGTGCAAATGCTCAGGAACCTCTCTACAGCTCACTCCTCCACACACAAAGTGGGTCAAAATCGCCATCTAGTGACCACAAGTAAAAAGCCTTTGCACGGAAATGTGGAGTGGAGGCTGTGGAATACCAGTTCTTGCTAACACGACTTTGGGTTAAAATGTATGAAATAAGACTTGGAAACTTTTCCTCCTTTATTGATGTTGTCAGTTAAGATTTATTTATATAACTACAAAAATGTGATTTCATCATGTCTCATTACTACAATTGTTTCATTTGCTCAAACATGTCTATTTGGACAAGTGTTTCAATATGTTTTCACATAACAGAAATGTCTCTTCCCAATTACAATATATCACATTACAGACAAGTCACTTTGTCTTTGAACATACAGTGGAATTAATCTTCCAGCTGTGACTTGTGTTAGGACTACAATTCCAGAATGGAAAGATTGATCATACTGCTATTATTATGACAATTACTGACATTCCAAAAAACTGACACCCAGACACCTGCAACAAGAATTTTAACCAAAACACAATCATTCAAATTAAATCTGATTAAGATGTTTTTATAGTTATTTCCTCGCAAGAAAAGTCCATACTGTTTTCTCAAACACTTTTTTTAATCTCGATATGTAGCAGCTATTCAAAAAAATCTGAACATATTTACGTACTTATTTAAAATGGAGTCCATACCTTTTGGATTGAATTTGTGTTGGAACAGAAACTTTTTCTGATTGATTCAAAGGCCAGATCTAGAGGTAAAAGATTAATGAAATTGTATTAAAAATAAATAAATAAATAAGCTGTATTCCATCAGCCGAACCTGTACAGCAATGCCCGATTGTGGCAACAAAAAAATAAAAATATATATAAAAAGTGCATTATAGTTTAATCTCTCTAATCTCTATATAATTTAAATGTCAAAGACCCCAAGTCTGAAAACCTACAGCAACTATTGAAAGCTAGAACATCTGCCGCTTCCATGCCATCATTCAAGTAAATTTGCGAATTTTCAGAATTTTTGCGACCGAGGCTGGGACCCAATCAAAACTTTGATGACCCTCTTATACCATTTAAGAAAATGGTATTTAATTATGGCTTTTAATCAAAGTGTTCAAGTCCAGCTGCAGCAAAAATTGAAAATTTGCGACGAGTTTTGGGCAACTTATTTTTCTTAGTAACAGTGGTTTTTGCCTAGCTACTGAACCACATGTTTATACCCGTTGTTTTTCTGATGGAGAAGTCCTGAAAAATGATCTTAGCCAAGGTGAGAGAGGCCTGCAGGTTACTTGAGGTTGATGGCCGATATGAGCCACTTTCAAGCAATTGACTTGCCTTAACCTGTCCTTATTCCCGATGTTCGGAGGAACGGGGACCAACTGGACTTTATATTGGGCAGAGGTGGCCCAAATTAGGCCTGATTATTAACCAAAGTACTCAAACAGCGAAAAAACAAGATTCACGTTAAGATTCTGGGTTAATGTTAGATCTTTTAGTAATATCAAGGACTAAAATTTTTATATCCAGCTAACAGGCATCCATAGACTGCTGTAATTTGCTATTACATAAACTGGTTTCAACTCTTGCTAACTCCTGCTATTGTAGTCTTAATAAAAGTTACTAGAATTAGCCTGGATTGCTTCTGTAAATATGAAGTTCTATAAATCTGTAAAAATGTAAAATGATAATATACGCTCTGGTTGCTCTACGTAAGCATGAGCAAAGAATACATGTAATGTTCCTCCTAACGGATATGAATAGGCCATACCCATTAGATCAAATCTCAGATGGAACAAATCAAGGTCCCAAGTTGCATTGTTGCAAGGTACAGCCATGTAGCTAGTACTGGGTCATGGGGTTCCTCTGGACATCTTGGTTGTTATTGTGCATTTCAGGAAATCTAGTGTCCAAGACATTTCATAGGGACATAAACCTTTCATCTATACTATATATAGTACAGAAACAGAATTGAGCAAAAACTAAAAAAAGAAACACTTTGTTCACACTATTTAACCCAATTTATTGACCCCAGCATTGCCTACATTTCATTTAAATTTACAGCTCCCAGTGTGGGTATAACCTACGTCACATGCTTTTCAAAAAACTAAATTGTTTTTCCAGAACAGTCAGACTAGCCTAATCTTGTCCCAAATGGATAATTAAATGTGCTTCTTCTGTAAAATTGTGAAATGAGCCACTTTCAAGTAATTGACTTGCCTTAACCTGTTCGTAATCCCGATGTTCGGAGAAACTGAGGCCTTCTAGGTTGGAATAGGGACCATAACCCTGCGTCCTCCATTCAGTCAGCTCAGAAATGCCGGGAATTGTAAATGCTTATGGGAAAGCAGCAAATCCTTCAACCTCTGCAGCTGACAAGCAGAGAAATAGAACGAACAGCTGCAAAATAAAATTCTAAGGATGGTGTGCTGTCGAAAGAAACATATGTGTTGAACATATACATATAAAAACTCTGGTTTCCTCTTAGTTTTTATTTGATCTTTTCACCTTATTTCATTGAAGTATATTGAATTTATGTTCGTAAAGAAAGTGAAAAAAACGACCGCTACGCATTGACATTTTAAAAATAAGAGTTCTATCTGTCAGACTTCTTAATCCTGACTCCTGAAACCTCTTGCTCTTTTTGTTGCCATGTAATGGTTTCGAACTCCTCCATCCAGGAAGCAGGACGCAGCTAGACATCCGTCCAATGCTGCAAAAAAAAGTGGCTAAACTTCGTAGTTAATTAACAATCCAGATATTTAAAAGGATTCACCACAGCCATTGTATCAGTTTAAAATACATGCCTTTTTAGGATTTTTTAGGCTTAAAAAAATGATGGATCAATGGAAACTATTTTAACACATTGTGATTCGGTGTTGGTACTGCTATAACAGGCTACTGTGTAGGAATGTGTGCATCAATAATTTATGTTTGCTTTTTAAGTAATTAATTACAGTTACTGGCATGAAATATAATGTTAGATCCAAATGAAAACTGTTCAGAAAAACTTGATATGATGTTAATGTTTTTTGTTTTATCCTGGTAATTTAAATATTTTCAGGACCATGGATAGCTTCTGTCCCAGCATTACAGTCAATAAATGATGGCAGCTAGATTGATGAGAAATGATTGTCATTTATTTTCATATATAGACACACTAATCATGGTAATATAATTTAACCTTTATACAATATATTATCTTTGCCATATTGCCTAATGCAGCAAAGTGGCCCAAAAAGATGGCGTAGAATGCATTACACTGTTCAAAGTGCCCCCCCCTTAAACTTTGCCACAATTTTCAGGTTTCAATTTTTTGTAGTTTATTACTGCCAGCTTCACTTTTTCTTTTTCGGAGAAGAGAGACTTTTCACATAGAGGCGTTCACAAACTTAAATCAGTTTTGCTTTTTTCTGAAGGTTCGAGTTGCTATCATGCTTTTCTAACATCTACCCCGTCTTACAAGGTCGGCGAGATGGCCAGTTCCCTGTAAGGCAGAATGGACCCATGGTTTTTCAGAAGAAGAGACCAAAAGCACTGCAACGATATCAATTTTCAGAAAATTTTATTGAGACAAATAAATTAATAAGTTAATCAAGTGAGGTACTATATTCAACCCATAGCAATTTTGTGTTTGTTAAACAAATCAGCTGTACATCAGAATATAGTAAAACTTAAGTGATCGTCAGTAATTTAATTATTTGCTCAAATCTCACTGGAAGACTTAAAATTAGTTTTTTAGCCTTTTATTGCTTTAGTATTTTTGTCATTACAATAACTGCAGTGTGTTAAGAAAGATGCGATCAGGGAAGGTTGTGAGTTGGAAAGCATGCAGATGACTTGACCATGCACGGCATTCATGTAATAGACTGGACCATCGCTCCTAAAACGTTTGTAAAGTAATGCCCAATCCTTGCACCCGATACTGTAGACGTGGTCGTACGCAAGCAAGGCATGCTGAATGGGGAGTGTGCAGGCGCAACACTGTGGGACGCTGGTTTCACGCCTCCTTCTCCCAGGATCACAAGCGACTTCTTTGTTCATTTACGGCATGCGGAGCCAAGTGCATGTGGCAGGCCAGCGAGATGAAGCCGGGGCTTATTACACTTTAATGGAATGGAATTGTGCACTGGCCCATCCATTTTATAAGTGGAATACACAATTTGGGTTGGACAGAAAGAAATTTCAATTGTATATTTTGGGTGTCAGTGGGTATCTTAAAAAATGATTAAATACTATATATTAATCATTCATAAATCAACACTGCTGATTCAGATTTTATTCTGACTGCAGCAACAACAAACAAAAAAAAAGACTGGAAAATGAACGTTAACGTTGGACTGCCTTCGGCAGAAGTAATCTGTGATGGTTTTAAATGCGTGCGATAGAATGTGACAGAAATTAATCCTGGACCATTTGTCCAAAGTGACTCTTCCAGCAACATGTGGCGAGAGGGACCACAGATGGACATGTACAAACAACTGGACACCAGACAAACTAGACTGAAAAGGGCACAACTTCACTTGGGTCATTCACAGCAAATGTTTTGGGATTTGAATTCCTATAGGACTGGAGTGGGGGGAGGGTCTCATAATCGGCCTCTGTGTGTTTTTGTCACAACATAACCATGCCCAGTGGCTTCCAGGAACAAGATGACATTGGGACAGTTCGTCCATTTAATTTCCAGTGGAACTCACACAGTGTGCATCACATCCCTGGAAGGGCAATCGGCAAATTGATCCCGAGTTTACTACAGTACATTTCCCTTGGGGAAAGAAAATTAGTGTGGAAAAGAAAAGGAAAAACTCTGCAAACCTTTGACTTTATCTCTGTGAATATGTTCTTTAGCCTTTGTCCTATCTAGTATTGTCCATGATTTAGAGTGGCTTGACCGACCCTAATCAAAGCCTTAGTACTGAAAGAGCACAGGCTTGTTTGTAATAGCAAAATAAGACCAGCAGCAAATGCACAAAAAAGTTGCTTTCTAAGAAAAAGGCTACTATTTTTCAGTTGCATCTGCAGGTGTAGCTTACATGCCAAGCTTTATGGATGACATACTGAAGGGTTTAAAATTGCAGCAATGGACAAAATATGGAAGGGGGTGGTACAAATAACACAATAAATGAATTTAAATAGGCAATTCAAATAACATTCTTGCGTGATTCAATTTACGGCATACGTTTTATAAATTAAAAACACTATACAAATCAATTATTCACAGCCATTTTTCGTGTCCTTCAGTCTGAAAAGACCATCTTAAATACTTTAATCTTACTCTTATTACTTAATTCATAGCTTATAATTAGAAATGTCTGTCTGTGTGTGTGTGTGTGTGTGTGTGTGTGTGTGTATGTGTTCGCGTGTCTGGTTGTAAAATGAATCACCTACTTGATCCCTGATTTTTGAGCCAAGGGAGCGTTTTGGATCGAGGACTACAATTGGTCACATAAATTGCTTGTTTAACTTGACCATAGTAACTAGTAAAAGTATCATTATTTTTTAATCGTTAAGTTGTTGCTCCCATCTTGCAAATGTGGACTGCACCAAGAGATTTCCACCAATAAGGATAATCAAAATTTGTGCAATGCCAACATTAATAATCTGAACACAGAAAACCTTATTTAACAGAAAACCACAACAGATGTCCACAATTCTATTAACATAATTACATAAATGTTCTGAGGATATCTGGGGGATAAAAGGACATCCCCTTACCCTTAAAGTCTTACTATGGGTTTGAAATATATATTTAAAAAACAAAATAAAAATCTTATATAGGCGGGTAAAGTGCCTTGTGTGTGAAAATCAAAAGATAAACAGATCATACTAAAGAAAGGAAAAGAGAATTAGGAAGAACAAGTGTATAACAAATGTGTGATCCATTTATTGACATGTGTGTTTCTGGTAAGTGTTGGTTTAAGATGCGAGTATTCCAGTTCTGTCCAATAAAAGTATTGAATATTAAATAAATGCCCTGTGAGGGAACTACTGTTTGCTAGATAACCTAACTGATCAGAGTTTATCTGAACTTCACAGTCTCTGCTAATTATCAAGCCACGCTGAGACTGAGTAGCGACTGCAGGTTTTTAAAAAGTTTTTTTTATTGTTTATTCTTTATTGTAGTGTTCAAGTTTGTGGTGATTAATTGCTTCCGGACACTGTCAAAAGTGCCTATTGTGTTAACAAAAGAAATTGTGTGAGAAATGAAATGCCGCATGGCTAACATCGCTGCAGTGTTAATTTGTGGGGGAGGGATTCATTTTTGACGCAGAAATGACAAGAATGTGAAACTTAACCGGTGATGTAGCATGTTTAGGAAAAGCCACGCGAGAGTGTTCTCTCAATGGTGGCAACACCACGGTGACGAAGTCGAACAGTGGCCAGCCTTAGGGCCAGGAGGTCAGGAGGTCACCACCATTGGTCTTCTATCAAACCGTTAGACTGCAGTGGCCCTGGAAAAGCGCATGATTGAATAAAAATGAAGAGTGGAGAGTGTTTAAGAAAGTGTGGTAGGAAGTGAGAACAAGAAGGAATGGTATACACTTACTTTGGCCCCTAGCTAAAGCTCAGAGAAAGGTCTGCTTAGGGAGGACAAAAAAAACAAAAACATGCTAACCACACAGAACGGTTACTCGCTGGAGATGAGCAAAATCATGAACAGTGAACGGTTCTTCTTAAGAAAATTAGTGTGGAAAAGAAAAGGAAAAACTCTGCAAACCTTTGACTTTAACAGGGAATTAAAATACAAACATTTCCTTTGTTATATTCTCTAAATCAGGGTGCAAGTGAATACCCAAATGGTATATTGGTCTCTGGGCCCCATGCTACATAACCATGCATGAGATAAGTTACACTGTATGGGTATCATTCTATCTTTGTTTTTAGTTTTTCCCCATATATTTACACAGTGGGCTCCTTCACAATAAAAACAACTCACAAGTGGCTGAAACAAGAACTGACTCAAGCAAACTATACAGCCATCGCAAAACCACGACCTCTCCCAGTCAGTGAAGCACTCGCGTTTTTTTAGGGTTTCCCTCAAGTATGTGTTTACAGATGCACCAGTAAGCAGGATGTCTGGTCTGAGAAATGTCTGTCCTCTTGTACCTCCTTCCCCTGTCAGAGTCATCTGCGTTGCAATGAAGAGTGGATGAGGAACATTGAGGAACATTGAGGAAACTACATTAATTGGAAACTTGACAGGCGACTGGTCTGATAGTTGGTCTGATCATTGCACAAGATCAGGATTCTTAAAAAGAACTGAAAAAAATTAAAATCTAACTAAGTAGAGCTGAAAATCACAGCACACCCCCCTCAGAGCTCCTTGGGACTATTAAAGAAACTATTAAAGAAAAACAAACAATGAAATAACTGATATCTGGAAAAAAGTTCTCAAACAAACAAACAAACAAACAAACAAAAAACTCTGAAGACTGACAACTTCGCACAGAGTTTGTTTCCACTGTTTCCGGCAGATCGGCCAGACGAGGTGACGTGTGAGACAGTGATTGCATATCAGTAGTCGGGTAGTCCATCTCTCCACAATCAGCGAGAGAAAGACCATTACAGTCAGCAGTCTATGCCTCTGCGCAGGCATTGCCCCCTGGTGGACATAGTCTTCATTTGACAGCCTCAGACTGCCGTGTGACACTTGGTAGCCTTTGCTTGAGCCTTAATCGGAGAGAAGGGGGCAGGTCAAGATGGAGAAAGATGGAGGGTGAGGAAATGAGAAGGATAGTTATAGGGTGAGGTGAAGCATGTCCAGGGAGAAATACGGCAGAAGTGAAGAGGAGGCGAAGATTGAAGGTAGTGTGTGTGCAGGGTGGAGGGGTAGATTTTGGCTGTGAGGGCTGTGACGGTTTCCCCTGGTCAATCCATGTTGCTGCTCTCGGACCGGGAAATGCTGAGGGTGTTGGCAGAGGGGAAGAGCTCGCGCTGGTCGGTGGGGCTGTGGTAGTCGGAGGTGAGGTCAGGCTCCAGCAGGGATGACAGTGTGACGTGGGAGGAGGAGCCTTTCTTCAGGCACTGCGTGTACAGGTTCAGCAGCAGATCCAGCTTGTTCTCGATGGACTGCACCTGAGGGTTGCAACAGACATAAGGAGTCTTTCACCTGGTACTCACCAGGTTGCAGAAATGAACAGGAGCAACACAGTACACCTGTACATCCACTCATTATTCCCTCTTACTCATTCAGGAAGCATGCATTCAGATATAGCTTTAAAAAAAAAAAAAAAAACCATAAGGAATCTTATCATAATGGACAGACAATGGCTTCCATTGCGTCAGCACAGAACCTCTCATGCAGGCTTTGCAGGCTGCAGTGTGTAAAGACAGGTGGCTCAAAGGCGACTGGATGAGAGGAGACCAATTGTACCACTTCCTCACCCTCCCAATGTGTGGTGGCAGTATTCAAAGAGATGAGCTGTGATGCATAAGCACAACTGGCGTTCCAAATTAAGGAGAGAACACACACAAAAATTCATTATTACAAACTTAGAAAGAAAAAAAGTAGAGAGGAGAAAAATTGATATTCTTCATTCAACCCTTTTTTATTAACCTTATTAAATGTAGTTTAACTTAATGAATCATGTCAATGAAAACCCTGAAACTGGACTGAGGAAAGAGAGAGAGTGTATGTTTCAGGCTTAGAGGGGCAGGTATTAATGAGAGGGTGAGCCAGCTATGATTGGATGAAAACGTGACTGAAGTGTATCACCTGCTTCTCCACCTTCACCACACGTCCCATCATGCTCAGCTCATCCAGGGAGTCCAGCTCTGGGGGCGTCTTCTCGCCTTTTTCACTCCGCACTTTCTTATCAGGATAAATGGCCCCACGGCCCACAATTTGGTCCACCCTGTTGAGTGATAGTGTTAAGAGGTTGTGGGATACGGCCTGTGGGTGTTTAATTTTTGACTGTGTGTGCTTTAGTTAGGTTGCTTACCTGGTCTGCAGGCTCTTGATCCTGCCCAGCATGTCCAGGTGTCCAGCAGAATACTGCTCGATCACGTCCTTCACGTCATATGGACGCAGCGTCTCCTTGAACTTGCGCTTGGCCACCAGGAACTTGAGGATCCTGTGTCCACAGAAGAAAAAAAAAGAGTAATGGCTGCCTCATGGGTCCCCTCTACACAAAACACACCCATGGGTTTGACTGAACACTGAAAAACAAAACAGCAATACGCATTACAGTATCCAAGAATTAGTTATTATAGATTCCTGAACTAAGCAAAACAAGACATTGAGGGTTAGAAAACCCTCAACAATGCTCTTCTAGTCTGCCATGTAAGTTGCCCTGAGTAAGGGCATCAATAAAACAAACAAACAAACAAACAAGTGTCATTCAAATAACATGTTAATTCAGAGTGATCGCTGATATTTACTGGTGAGATGACAGCTCTGTCTCCCATATGAAGAGCCAAAAGTGTGCAAAACAACTGTGCCGCTTCTTAACGAAACCCCACTCCTCTCCTAAATCGCATCTGTTGTAAACCACTTTCCTTCCCCCCCACTTTTATGCTTTAAGAATATGGAGACAGACGACGCCTCTCCACTAACCCCTCTGGATCCTGGCTCCCGCCCCACAAACAGCTGCCTCATAAAAGCGTAGACAACCACTTTCAGATATTGTCACGCTCTTACCCTTCCCACAAGCCTCAGCATGATGCTGCCCACTTCCCCGCGTTAAATCGGCAGCCAACCCAGTCTGACCATTCGATTGTTTGGCAAAGCAAAGTGTCATCGGTGATCAGCAACTTCCTATTATATGTGAGCACTGTGCACTCATGCCCTTTTGTGAGACATGATTCCACAATCAGCAAATCAATAACTACATGCCACTGACTTTCGTTTGAAAAAGACAAGTTCCGGGTATCTTTGCAGAACTAATAAAGAACCCCCTGATGAGAAAAAGAGAGGATGCAGGGAAGAGTTGCTTTAGTATTGGGAGTCTAAACTCTGCCCTCAGCCATCTGTGCTTGCTCATGTTGGTCCCACTGGGAGAGATACTATTGTGGGGATTCTGGGAGCCTTAAATACCAGGAAGTGTGGGGGCAGCACCACTCTGCCCCGCTCTCCCCCACCTAATGCTTAGTCTCCTTATCGCCTCAGCCTGCTGGCTTGTCAGAAATGAAAATGTAACCAAACAGGAAAAAAAATAAAAATCTGAAAATCGGCGGCACTCAACCTGTCGTCCAGCGTTGTGATGGATAACTTCACAAGTCTCTATGGACAGAGTGGGTGGGAGGGGTTTATTTTTTATTATTATAATTTATTTTAGAATTTCTTTTTACGAGGAAACCCTATCTCACAAAAACAGTCGGCAGGCCATGGGCTAGGACTGCTTTAATGGCCGTGTTTTGTGTCGTAGAGACAAAGGAGATCATAGAAGAATCCCAGAGTGCTTTGCCGTCTTTGACAGCCTTTACCGCCACAAGCTTTTTGCGATCGTTATGGCCCAGAGATATCTGCGACTTCCCTACTGAGACGGCAGAGTTGCTCCTCCTGGAAAACGAGCCGTCCACATTTGGTGAAGCAGCTCTCGCCAGACCCTCCGGACATAGAACAACCCTCTTGGTGTTCTTCATGACTCTTGCATTTTTGTTTTCCCTGGTCTCTTTTTGTTTATACGTTTGTTTTGCAGGGGGCGGCGCATTTTTACCATGTTGGGTCTCTGTTGCAAGGCAAACGAAGGAGAAGGGTAATCAGAGAAAAGACACTCAAAACCCATTTATTTCCTGCAAAGTGCTGACCGTATAATGCCAGCGCTTGCGCTCACAAAAGACCCCAGCATTGCCTGGTCGGTCAGCAATCAGGCCCCTTTCTGGCACAGACGCAGTTCTCCAATCCTTGCTCTCCAGTCACAGTGCTTATCTAAGGTAGAGTCAAAGTTGATGGTAAATAGACTTCGATGAGTGGCAGGGCATAGCCACATACCAGTACTGTGGTTGCACTGAAATATCTAGCCAAATAAATGGGTCATGTGGAAAATGTTTCCATAGACGAAATGTATCTTATGCTATTAAATTTTTTTTTCTACCAATTTTTAGGGGGCTAAAGTTCCCTTCAAGGGAGTCATTAAGGGAAAACTCAAAACTAAAACCTATTCAGGTAATGGGGAAAAATGAACCTTGTTTTTGTTTTACAGGGGGCTGAAGCCTGGCTCTCATGCTTCATTAAATGTGATATCTAGCAGGAGACGAGGATGATAAGGTGCGTATGTAGGCTCCACTTAATCTGCGTCATCCACACCAACGTTTCTACGACGATCCCTCTCCAGCAACCTCAGCCAGCTCTAAACTGCCTACTCCGCACATTCAGCGCAGTACAGATGAAACCGTGTGACTCTGTCCAAACTGAAGCCTCAGCACTTTGCACGTTTCTAATTTTACCTGGGTTTTTAAGTTCTTTTTCTTTTTTTGTTTGTTAAGGACATCCATCTTTTGCAAATGTACCTGCATTAAAAAAATAAAAAAAGATACCATTTTCTTAGGACTTTGGTGGATAGGCACCTGGTGACTTGTGTGTGCACCATCCACCAACGGAAGTGAGGTCAAATCCCCACACTAATCGTAAACCTCTTAATACGCTGGCACCGTGTCAACTGGGTTGCCGCCTTTGTGAAAACAAACAAACATAAAAATAAGCATTTTTCTCCGAAAACAAAGGACTCTGGCATCACCAGCCTAATAACCAGATGATCCTATAACTCAGCCCAAATTGCAGACCCAGACAACCAGCGCACAGCTGTGTGCTGAGCTCAGTGACACATCCAGTCTGGTACCCAGAGCTGGAGGAAAGTGGGGATGAAAGAAAGTCTACAGAAATAATTCTAGCTGGAAAAGACTTGAGGCAGCAACTCAAACAGTCAGACATGACTTGTTTTTTACTATACAGTGGATGGACATGTGACCGCACAAGGACTAAATGACTTTACAAAGTGGGTTAGGGTGCACCAACAACAGTCTCAGGGGATATTGGGTTATTTTTCATATGTTATGCTTCCTTACGTATAAACACAAAATGTTTTTGTTTTGTTTTGGATTGGTGAGGGGCGAGTAAGGGGCCGTGCTACAGGATATTAACATTCTTAGTCGTATTTTTGGGTGGGTTTTACCTCATTTTAAAATATTAATGAATCCTGAGTGAGCGACAGAGGGTACTTTTTCTTTTTCTTTACTCAATCACTCCCTAAATTCCCAGCTCTCTTTACCTATAAATACATACATACATACATATATAGCCGAACAATTTACGAAGAATAAATTCAGTCACTGTGAGGTAAAAAAACAGTGTCTTGATAAATGACAGAAGTACATAAGTTCAGTTAAATAAATTCAAGGAGAACTGTTTTTAGTTGCTTATAGTGATAAATATATTTTTAGGCTCTGCCCTTATCGCATATGGCAGCACGAGTTGAAGGAACTGAACGCTTTAGGAGCTGGAAGCGTTTGGGACTTGTTTTGGTGGTGGTAGGGAGTTGTTTGCCTGACTCTGCGTGTGGCGGTCTAAAGGGACAGCGGGCTGAAACGTGGACAGGCAAGCAGCGCCCCGGGAGCCGGCTTTCCCCCTGCTCAGCAGCTGTCTGGACTCACCTGTCGCCGCCTGTCACCTGCCACGCGCCACTTGACAGGCTGATCGATGGTTGGTCAGAACTGCTGAGTGACAGGGTGGCGACCCGGGGAACCGTGGCACGGCTGTGCTGAGGCCCTTGCTGACGTGAGCGTCGGGGGGCCTATGGCAGTGCTGGGCAACCTGCATCAGCAAACCGGGCCCCTTGTAAGAGTCTTCCAGGAGCACAGCCCTGGCCCCGCTCAGAAAACCGCAGGAAAGCAAACGTATTCCCTGCTGCTGTTGTCCGCGTTGTCAACGGCAACAAACTGAAGCACTGAAATCGTGTCCAAACGTCCAAAGAAGTGCTCGCAACTGAAAGCTGCCCCCAGAGTTCCAGATGAAATCATGTTATAACATTGATTTGATTTTTTCAGTTCTCACCATGTGAGAAATCATTTCTTAGGAGGACCAGTTCGTATACCCAGTAACTCCCACATACCCAACACTGGGTCTACCAGGAACTCACCTGACAGCTCGGATCAGAGTTTTCACTGCAGGTATCACTTCGTCCATGGCAACCTCACAGTACGTTTTGTCCTCCGTGTAGTCCTCCCCTACCCCCTCCACTGAGGAACAGAGTGAAAAAATAAGGCAGGAGTAGATTGTAAGGTGCGTGATGTCAGAACAGTCATCAATTTCAGTTAAGTATTGTAGCGCAGGATTCATGGGTTATACAGCAGAATGGGAGGGATGAGGGCAGATCTGGGGTGTGGATGTACAGAGTGTATGGGATCAGGCCCGGTGAGCCGGTCCATTCCGAGGTCTGGTGGTCTATGTCGGAAATTGGCAAATAATTGAAATCAGTGTGTTAACAAATGCCTGGCCCGAGATTTAGTCCCAATCTGTCAGTGTATGGGATATAGACTAGGTGGTGTAGAGTGTGAAGAACATCCTATTTGGTGCAGTTAGCTGAATTTATCATGTGCGGAAAATGCTGAGGTGTGTACTGTGGAGATTGCCAGGTGTGAAAAGTGCTCAGGGCGCACAAGTACCCTCCATGGCAGGTCGGGGTTTAAGCCTCAGGGAGGTTCGGAAACGTGTGCGGTCGTTAAAGCTCCAGCTCTTCTGCACCTTCCCGGGGCTGGTGGCCTCGGGAATGTTCTCCGAGCTGGGAGAGCGTCGGAAACCGCCAGGGGGCAAAGGGGACGCCTTACTTCTGACAGCCTGGGAGGACCGGGAGTTATTCATCCGTATTCGGTCCCGGAACCCAATCTTCCCACTGCCAAGAGAGATGGTGGGGGGGGGGAGAAACAAACAAATTCAACCTGTGCTCAGCGACTCAAAAACAATGCCACAGCTGGGCACTGGGGGGAAGCAGAGAGTGAATCGAGAAAATTAGAGTTCCTCCTTCCTTCTGGGCATTGCCTACATTTTCTTTGCTTGTGGCCTAGCGCAAAGGTTCAGCAAGATTCTGACCTGGCGCAAACGGATGTACTGACGAAAACGTTTACTCTCACTAATCTAAAATAAAAATTGTTTTCTTTTATCTTTTATCAGGATTGATTTATGTCCCGATTGATGCCTAAAATTAACAAACCTCTAGACAAGACGATCAAACAGGCTGATGACAGACACATACAGTATTGTACAGAGGAAAAAGGTAAAGGGACAGAAAACAGATTGACACAGATTACTGACTGATTCTGAGGAGTAAAATGAATAAACCCCATGCCCCCAACCCCCTTCCCCATGTATCATATTAGCCTTGAAACACACACACACCATCGGTGCTCGTTCTTCCCCTGTTTAATGGCAGACCTGTTAATGACTGATACTTCATCTTGATATCCTCAGCTGATGACTACGCCACCACCACATCAGAGTTAAACACACCCAATAAACACTGCTCACATGATTCACGGCTCCCACATAAATATGATTTTCTCCTCTGTGATCTTCAAGGGAACAGGGGGAAATTTCCATCACAGAGCTATTTGATGGGGGCTATAAACGGGGAACCCAGGAAATAATTACGCCTGAACACAATGAGCGAGATAAGCAAATTAGGCAGAGTCAAATGCAAGGGGCTAGGAGGACCGATGCCTTCACTATCCAAATTATGAGTTCCTGGAAGGGTACCAAACATGAAAGACTAGGTTTCCTTCATAACAAAGGGAGTGTGAAGAGCTGAGGGTCACTGCCTTTGGGAACTAAGGACTATTTTAGCTCAATGTGCTAATCAAAATGTTGTGCCTTGTGTGTGGCAGTGAAAGTAACCCCCTATGCAAAAAAACAACTTGGTGCTTATCCGTGTGCACATCCTCGGCACCCTGCGGGTTGGGGTTAGTGCCTGACTGAATACAGAAACACTGTACACATGCAAACTAAACTGTGCCACTGCAGGCAAAAAACTGCACTAAACATTACAGCTCAAATGTCACCTTTTTAAAACCATATTGCACCTTTTGTAGGCCATTATTCGGTGAGCAGGTGAGCAATAAACAGGTTGTGTCCTTAGTTCACCACGATATATTTGTGTTTGGGTAGCCATTGAAATTAATATTTAAATAGCAGAGGACGGATTAGCTGAAATAGCGTTTCAGTTTCGAGTTGAAACACTCGACTCTGTACTTTCCGAGAGAGGGGGTGGGGTTGAATTAGCCCTTTCCATGCAGTCGACACGAATGAAAACAGGCTCTTTTTTCCTCTACAGAGTAAAACACAAAGGATCAACAAATACTGAGCCAGTTAACACAGCAGGGGTGAGAAGCTTTTGACCAAAGTATTTCTTATTTATTTTGCTTTGCCTAGGTGCGTAAAACCATGTATTTTTGCAGAAGACAAATCTGACGCTGCAAAACAAAAAAGTTTCCTGGCCATGAAATACAGCTACGGTCACAGGCGAGACAATTCAAACTCATTTTTCACAGATGCTGTGGGAGGGGGAAACCCAAGAGGCTTGTTTCGCTCCTTCATCACAAATTCAACATAAAATAGTCATGCTGTAGACCGATGAGTTACATGCAATCCAAAAAAATATGCTTTTCTCGCTACGGTAGCTTAACTATTTTTATGACTATAAAAGTGGAACATTTTTAAAATTAGATTCTATGCACTTGATGATAGAAATGAGAAAAAAGATTGATGAAAAAGATATTATTGTTCCCGTCATTGTAATGTATAAAAAAAAAAGTCCAGAACAGAAAGTCCTCAACCATCTTTCAAAGCGAGCCTAAAATAAACCATGCAAAATAAAATCAACCAAGAATTTATATCAATCATTCATGACATCATGCTTTCACATTTTATTTGCGACATACCAATAGTATGCACAAGCAAAATATTTGATCTGAAATCCTGCTAACAGGCACCTTCCACTTGGAAGGTAAAACCAAGCTAAACGTCATCGGCAATCACACACCAAGATACATTTTCAAGGGTTTTTGAACCAGTGCAATACAGTAACAATAAGTTTACGTACTCTTTGTTTAAACTTAAAATAATTTTGAAGCACTTTATCCAACATCAATAATCCAAAGGTTAGTAGTCAAGGCAGGGGAAGACTGCACTGGCCCAAAAGGCTTTGAAATTTATTTTGGGGGTGGTGGGGTGGTTGCTGTGGGTTGCGTGCCCAACTTGCATTGCCGTGAATACCTCTGCTTGCGACCAGCGTGAATCCGGAAGAAACCCCGTTTTTTGGAAACAAGCTGACTGAGGAGACAGATAAGGCAAAGGGAGAGAGGGTAAGGTATGGAGCTCAGAGAGGTGAGGGTGAGATTTAGTGGAGCCTGAGGGAAGGAAAGGGGGGGGGGGGTGAGGAAAAAGAGCTGAAAAGCAGGAGTGTTTAAAAGTGTGCACGGAGACCTTTCCATCCAGCTGCAACCATTCAAAGGTAGCATTGAGTTCTCTCAATCAGGATGAAGCTCGGATGAAGGACGGTTCAACGTTTTCTTGCATTATCCTTGTTTAGGATACAAACACATTCAGCTCGGGTGCAGCAGAACACAATAAAAGTAAACAGGAAGGGAAAACCTCAAAACAAAAACGTGTGGGGTGTGGTCTATCAGTACATGGATCAGGTACACAGCACCCCTCTATCACAGATCACCAGAGTATTAGCAAAATGACAAGAAGATGCTTTCAAAAAAGAAAATACGTACCTAACGATTTTAAAGAAAACAATCCTCTCAAATTTCAACAAACCTGCATTTGCCTTGAGCCCTCCTGACAACAGAGACGACGGGGCATGACAGGGAGACACGAAGGGAGGTAGAGGGAGAGAATGCACAGGATGAAGTGAATGACAGAGATGACACAGGTGGGGTGGGTTGCGGAACTGAACCGCTATAGGGCAAGAGAGGGTGGACATTAGACAGGACACAGAGCGTTGTTAAAGACAGTGACCGTAACACGGAATGGTCCACGGGTGAGGAGCTGGGTGTTCTGTAGAGGTTGAGCTGGGCAGACCAGTCACTTTCCACGAATGTCTGCATAGTACTCCTGGGCTGTGTTCAATATCAGAGAGACAGCTGGCTTTCTACTGAACAAATGGCAACATATGGCAAGCCTGCTAATGGGAGTAGATCCCTACTCTGTGCCAATAACAAAACTAAATCTGTGTTTTATGTACTGGACACAGTCCCTATTATCACAAGGCTTTCCTGACTTTTTAAAAATCAGTGCTCTAAATGTTAAACCCATGAAGACTTATCGAAAAGATTATCCGTCCATTTCCCAAAACTTCCTATCTCAGTCGTTCTCAAAGCCATCATTTCAATTAACCCGCAAGTCTTTGAACAGCGGGTGAAAACCGGATAACCTGGAGAAGACCTTCACAAACATGGGAAGTGAGGCAGCAACATTAACGGCTGAGCCACTGTGCCGGCCCTCTGAAATACAAAGAGTTCGGCCTATTGAACGCACCCCAAGCAGTCACATGGTGAATGACACTTAAGTGGCAGTGTTGTGTCTGCGGGTGTGAGTTTGAGAGCGAGCAAGAGAGAGGGAAAGGGAGCCTGTAGGTGTGGGTGTGTAAGTTGCATACCTGTCCCCCAGGTAGGGGGAGCTGTAGGGCCGGAGCCCGGACAGCAGCGTGTGGTGGGAGTGGTGAAGGACCTTCTTTGCATTACGCTGTCGTTGCAGGTGACTGAACAGTAGCGTCAGTTCTCTGAGCCACGTGAACAAAAAATAAATAAATAAAATAAATGAACACAAGGGTAAAACAGCAACTCATAAACAGAATTAAAAAAATAAATTCAGCGCTGATTGAAGGAGCAGCACATCCCTCCTGTCAACACTGTCAGCCTTCGGGCCTCGAGCCAAGGGTAGCCCTGCCCACTGACCCACCCCAGCTTGGGCAGTGGTCGGCCGGGGCAAGCGCTGTTACCAACTGTGCCACTCAAGAGGCTGCCTATCTTTTTAAACCAACAAAACAATGAGTCAAATTAACATTAACATTTAAATTAACATAATGATAAATAAAAAAGAAAATCTAAACTATAGCATTGTCAGTTCAACTTGAGGTGAAGCCCATTGGGATCAACCACATGTACAGTGCCTTGCAGAAGCAGTCACTTTTTAACGTGTTTAAAGTGCTCAAACTAAATACTTCTATAGGTGAAAGAAAAGGTGTCTCTACCAACTTCCTACACTGACATTTATGTGAAAAGGTTAAAATTTTATCTTATAAGAACTTTTTTAAAACTTTTGCCAACTTCAACCTGTGGTCGAATCATGTCATTTTATTTATTTGCAAACTCCTCATAGGATATGAGGACATACTGTAGCAATTTTTTCTCCCCTCAGAAATGGCTTACTTGCCATTCTGACAAAATGGCCTGCTGGCCTATTGTTGTCTAATTGGCATTTACTCTGAAGCTCATTCAACGTCGTTGTTGGCTAAAAGAAGGTATCGCTAGCTAGTTTACACCTTACGTGGGGACTGATCAGGGCAGCGTCTGGGCGAAGATACACCACTTTGAAACGATCGACTTGACTTCACTCAATGGTGTATTGAGTTTTGACTTTCTACAATGGAACTCCCAGGTTGTTTTGAAAGCAGAGGGTGGCTAGTCAATTAAATATGTGGAGTAGGTGGTGTACATATAAATATATATAAATTCATATTTAACAGAGTGACTGCAAGCTCTTAGTCAAAAATAAATTCTAAAACAGCAAGAGGGTGAATACTTTTGCAAGGCACTGTCCGTGACTGAGTACGTGTTTCTGTGTTTGGTCGTCTCTCTGTGTGTCTGGACATTCACACTCAACACAATGAGCTAAAATAAGTGAATGTTGCAGCATGGAACAATGGTATCTGCTAGCATGACACATGCAAGTAGTAAATTGTAGCCCTTTGTTTCTTTCGGGGGTTACCATTACCGTTTCCTGTTTTGGTAAATTCAGTTTTATTTTGTTTTTGAAAACTTAAGAAAATTCAGTTTGTTCCCTCAAACAGCTTACTAATGGTTAAAGGTGGCCCCCTTTTGACGAAGGCTAAATATTTTAACATAAATGGTCAGGTTTACCCACTGATCAATATATGAAGAGGAAGAGCCACAATGTTTTTTTCTGGCTTAAACATCATGATGACCCAGACAGCATTTCATGTGGGTGGACTATATACATAAGGCATAACCAACTAGACCACACACAGCGCAGCAGATGTTGTCCACACTTCGGCAAACGCTGGAGAGGGTGGATGAGCTTACCTGAACGAGGGCAGCATGCTGTCGTAGAAGTACCAGGTAGCAGTTAGGTAAGAGCGCTGCACGTCTGTGGAGTAGAGACGCCACGCAGCCTGCAGAGATCATCAAACATGCGTGCGTGCACACACTTCTGTCAAAAGGGCATCTCCGATAAAAGCCAGACTCGTAATGGACATGCGGCCACATGTCTGGCGGTACACACAGTGATCAGGTCTGGTTTTTTTTTCCAGGTGACTTTCAGACCAAACAGCTTTTCCCTGTCATGTTACTGAGACCTTCTCAGGACTGCCATGATGAGTTCTTGCTCCAGCATGGCAAGCGCTGTAGAACTCTGCTCCACGAAAACAAGATTGGGCTCGCAGTTTGAGTGGATTAAAAGATCAGGCAAGTAGGTGAAATGCAACGGGAAACTTAAGTCCATACACTTGTCTAGTGGTCGTTTATTTTCTTCATGAGATAATCAAAGTTTCTAAGACCGGAAAGCCATGCCATTTGGGAATCACACTCTAATACTGGAAATTTTGACATTGCTGTCGAACCCTTGTTAGATAACTCAATTTATAATGCATGGTGTGTAGGTCGCTTTTTAAAAGAGGACTAGACCGAACAAATGAAACCAAAGAAGGCTTCATTCCCTTACATTTGTTTGTGGCAGTCCCTAGGCTTCTAGTGAGATATTACACATTGGACAAAACTGTGAAAGAGTAACGAGTCCAGTCTCGTGTGGCTGTGGGAGTAAACAATACCTGTGCCGACCCCTGTGGGCAATGTTGTCGTGTGCATGAACTCGGAGACCAAACAGTACTTGCACTGTCAGGTGTGTGCATCGTCACCTGGATGAGATTGGCCGCTGGAGTCCGTCGCTTCTCAAAGTGCTTCTGCCTGTGCTGCTCCTGCACTTTCAAGGCAAAACCAGAGCCCAGTATACCCTGGGAGATGGAGGGCGGGATATAAGACCGTGAGAGCCGCCACTGATTCGCGGAGAGGAAAGTTTACCGAGGCGCATGGTTAATGGGAGGGACTCACAGCAGGCAGAGCAAAGAAGGACACTCCTAGCAGAGCGAAACCTGCTGCCAACAATCGGCCCAGCCCAGTGCGTGGAGTCTTGTCCCCATAACCGATTGTGGTGAGGGTGATCTGCACATGCACACACACGCACACGCACACAGGCACACACGAACACACGAACACACGAACACGGAAACGGACATAGACACATAAATGAGTACAGGACAGGTGAAGGTGGAACGAGACAAACAGAAGAAATAGATGACAGGGAGAGAGATATAAGTGTAAATAATCAACAGATGCAAGAAAAATTTCTCAACGAAAACTACAACCTCATTTAGAACTATTTGTCTTGTTCTTTAGGCAGTCAGTGTGAAGTACTTACTGTTCCCCACCAGAGAGAATCAGCATAGGTAGAAAACTCTGTGTTGATGTCCTTCTCCGCCAGGTATACCAGGAAGGAAGCAAAGATCAGGACAAGAAATCCAATGTACCAAGCTGTGATAAGCTCCTGTGGGAGAAGAGGGAAAGAGATGCACATTGTGACTGTGGCCTCATCCCTTCTGTGGGCGTGTCCTTATCTCTTCTGTGGGCGTGTCCTTATCTTGCTGTGGTGTGTCATGCCCCATTACTAGCATGTCCAGGGCGTGTCCTCACCTTGCTGTGGGCGTACACCACAGAGCCCAGCAGTTTCCAGGTGCCTCCGCGGCGGTCCATGCGCACCATTCGGAGGATCTGCAAGAACCGCATACTGCGCAGCGCAGATGTGGCGAAGATGTTCCCCTGTGTGCCAGCTGCAATCACTGCCAGCGATGCCACGAACACAATGAAGTCTGAACACAGACACAAAAGAGTTATACACACAGACTCTGTCTGTGCACACCAGCAACACCTTACAATGTACACAAGCAGAAAAGTAGGGATTCTGTGTGCGTCTGAGTGGAGGAGGCAGTAAACCACCTTATACATCAGAGCCAAACCATAGGCAAATCCAGCAAACATACGTACCTATAACACAGAAGGGCTTTCTGGCAAACCGCAGACGACCCTGCCATCCCCTGTATCGACAGCAACATCCTGCTGCCCACACTCTCACAATGTACTCCAGGCCGAACACTACAATCATCACAAACTCCTACAGGGGGCGACAGTGAGGAATGGGCGATCAGCACAATAACCCTGGGAGAGCGTGTCACACTAGCATCATTACAATAATCCAAGCCTCCTGTAGTCATTTAACGCTTAAAAGGTCGTTAACGACAAGACTGCAGAAAGCATAGAGATCATAAACTCATAAACACCGGCAGATGTCACACTATGACATACTCTCATTTTGAATTAGAGACATACCAAATCCAATTTGCGTTGTATGCCGCTTTAAATCACATGCAATCATCTCTAATAACCCATATGTTGGTCATTGAGGACACCAAATAAAACCAACTGGACTGGGGATCTCAAGGACTGGAGATGAAGACCTCTGAGTCATACTGCTGTACTTCCATCTTTAATCATGTTACTTACTGCCAGTGTTATATTTATCAATCAAACTCCATCGCCAACATCACCCAAGCTGAGACAGCACAGGGGAAGTGGAGGACACTCGTTTGACTGTGTACAACATTGTTAAATGGGTTAGGGCTTACTCTCCACTGCATCACATGGTGAGGTTTATAGCACCTTATTTCAGTAGCCAGGGAGGTCTTTTTAGAACATGTTTTTTCTGTATGCTGTTGTGAATTTTACATTTTAGCCATTTAGCAGATGCTCTAATCCAGAGCAATGTACAAAATTGTAGTTTAGTGGTTAAAGTGGAATAACAAACTGAGCCATCTTGCCCTGATGGTTGTTATAGATATCAAGCCATATTGTAAAGGTTGAGCTATTGATAGTCTGAAAACTAGGGAGATTTTTTTGTATTTTCCTGATGCATTTTAACAAAATTTGTATTTTGCATGCTTTGTCATTCCAATAAAGCCAATTGATTTAGAAAATGCGTTAGAGAAAAGAATCTGAAAAGTAAAATTAAGACACGTCATGCCTCCATTACCTTATTTAAAAGCACTCGGTTACGGAGTGCGGGATTATGGGATTGCTGTTAAATTCAGTGGATCACGTCTGCGATTTCCTGCGCACTCAACAACATCTGAATCCGTCCGTTCTGCTTACGCTGCCCTTTTGCTCCCCAAAGAGCTCCTCCAGTAACAAACAAACAACTCAACCGCAAGCGGGACATGGAGATTTAGACGGCTAGTGAATGGGGTCACAGAGAGCTGACCATGGCACAAGACATTTCTGTACATACATGGTGGCGATGATTTGGGATGCTAACCAAAAGAGGAGAAGGGATGGGAGGGGGTGAAATCTGAGGTTATTTCTGCTAACACTGATGTACCAATAAGATGACAAGTATGTGTCTTTGACGTTTCCACATAATTATATTTATAATAATAATAATAATACATCCTAGCAATGCTATGTGATATGAATGAATATTGCGTTAGCTGCAACCGTCCCTCTTGGGATACAGAGTGGGAGTGGGAGACAGGAAGAAGTTCACAGTGTAGGTGGAGAGACTGAGTAAACAGGGGGTTCTGTGGAGTAGGTGCGGTTGCAGGAATCAGGACCGAGGGAGGTTTAGTGAGGGGATAGTTTTCATGGAAGGGTTGTAATTACTTTGGAGTAATTTGCAGCTTGCCTAACGGTCATGTGCTGGAGTTAAGTGGAGTAAGATCGAAGGGGTCAACGATCTGAAGTTAGATCGGAAGTCTGCCTGCCTAGTGATGGAGAAGCAGACGCATTCAAGGTGAAGCCAGGACTCTGAGCTTGTGCTCAGGGCTCTTACCAGGATGAAGAGCCCCTCGTTGGCGAGTGTCTGATGGTCGGGAATGGTGGAGAAGACAGACAGCACCAGACAGCTGAACACCAGCAGGAAACTGGAACAGACACAGACAGGTCAAAACTTGAAAGGGAAATGTGAAAGGGAAATGACGAGGATGGGGTGCAAATCAAGATAATGGCCTCTTAACTTAAGTTTACTAGGTCAGGGGTTTCCCAATTCTGCTCCAGGGGGTCCCTATCTCTCCTTTAACAGTAACCAACATCAGTCAGCTCAACTATGGAAATTTAGTTGTTTATTTAAATCACTTATTGCTTGGCAGAAATAACAACAAATGGGTCCTCCAAGCCCATTATTGAGAACCCCTGCAGTAGATTACTCTTACCCTTTTGTTTACCTTAAGGCAACAGCTATCTCATCAAATTTTAAGTTTTAACCACATATTAAAATATAACATATCAGAAAAAATAAAGTCAAGCCCAAATATGTTTTTTTTTTCTTCTGGGGGGAAAATTTCAGAGTTGCTGAGACCATGAAACACTGGTGGCCAGAGAACAACACACAAGAAAGTGTTTGGCCAATGAAAGGAAATGCGGACAAACAAACATCACTGGTGAATTTGATACCCATCACACACAGGTGCACTTATGCAAAGTACCTCCAAACTTCAGCTGTCAGCTGGATTGGTGGATGTCATATCCCATGATCCACTGTAAACATGTTCTTAAGCACACTCCCTGTAGTGACTAAACTGCATATTTCCCATTACACCAAGCACGCCGAAAGGACAAACCCATCAAAATCAGCTGGCACTCTGGAAATAGTTTGTCTTTGTTTGGATTTATATATTTTTCACATTATTTTGTCATTGCATCTCATCCCTGACAAGATGAAACAACATTAAGGCTGCCAAGACTCAAACCATCCAACAAAATCAATGCCAAAAAGTCAATGCTGCCTCAGAAGTGTTGA
Organism: Hiodon tergisus; assembly: GCA_025775045.1. Classification (NCBI taxonomy): domain Eukaryota; kingdom Metazoa; phylum Chordata; class Actinopteri; order Hiodontiformes; family Hiodontidae; genus Hiodon; species Hiodon tergisus. The sequence continues at coordinate 5,015 of JAOVYW010013159.1, read as the reverse complement.
CTCAAGTCCTAAGCAACAGGCGCAAGAGGGAGAGGCAGAGTGTATGAATGGGAGGGGCAGAGGGCTATGGAAAGGGGCTGTGAGAGAGAGGAGCTAGGGCCCATTTCCTGATCAGTTCACACAGGACAGAACAGGAAGAGGAGGAAACTACTGCTTCATGTGGTCAGACTGGAAGTGGGACGTCCCTTCTGCTCATTAGAAAAAGACACATGCTGACCTGAGCATTTTTTAGTGCACTCTATGAGCGCGCAGACCTACCACCTGCCCGCATACAACGTCACCAAAAAGAACCACAGCCTGACTTTGATAACAAAGCCGGACTTCAAAGATGAAAAATGAGGCTGCATTTCGAGCTGAAATTATATTATTACAGGAGGACTGCCAGGAGACACTGATGGCGAGAGTCCATTCAGCACGCTTCACTTCTGTGACAGCGGTGTTCCGTCACCCTGGGAGACGGTAATTCCGCTAATTTGATTATGTTTCTGGAGAATTAAGCTGGGTTTTGACTGGAGATTTGAACATAGGTGGACTACCGCCCTACTTCGAAGAGAAAAGAAAGACCCCAGTCCACTACCTCCCCATGAAGAATCCCATATAATACGACGGCAACCTTTTTATCACCGTCTTCTAAAACCAAATCACCTTGTTAGTGTGAGCCCAACCATAGAACCCCGTTAGATACAGAGAAGCCAGTTTTGGCAGATATCGAGACTTTAAACAAGACTCATCGCTGTCTCCCACTCACGGTTAACCCGATCCATGTGCCCGACAGCACAAGCCACTGGCTGGACATTTCCGGCTCCTCCCCCTCTCCAGTGCCGCTATTGATCAGAACAAGCAGTAAAACGAAACCCAAACACAACACCGCGTCTGAAAACCGATATCCAGACGCCAGCACTTATTTCTCAGGACCACACCGTTAAGAGAGGGAGGGAAAAAACTAAAATGGCTCAGTTTTTTTTCCGACAAAAAATCTATAGCTTGAAGAAAATGATGAACAGGGTAAAAAAGCAGACACATTAGAGCATATGATGGCCACGTAGAGCGGGTCACATTTCAGCTGAGAGGCCAATATACATCCCCACCCAGTCAAATGGTCAGTTTAAAGAGGGAACTAAACTAGAAAAAAATATATATATATATGCCTCCGGTGTCCAAACTAATTCCCTCTGTCAGTAATTTTCAGTTCCATGAAGACAAAAGTAGTATATGTATCGGGGTGGGGGGGGATTCCATGAGAGGCTATCGATATAGCCCTTTAAGAGGAAACAAGGCCCAAGCCATGGATCAGCGGTTAGACCTCCGGCAAAGAAGAATGAAGAGGAAAAGAAGTGTCACGAGAGAGGCCTCATCAAATTCTACCACAGCTGCAAAACAACATAATGTGATATCACTCAATGTGACATTGATATTAAAATGATTACAACTAAATGTAATGAAAAGAAAGAGGCGTTTTGACATGGAGGTCATAACGGTGATGGCAGAACCTGAAAGAGTATGCTCAGTTCATTTGGTAGGCACAAACAGGCTGGTGGGGTGCAGTGAGAGGGTGCAACGCAGGCTGTGTTTACATCAATATGTCGACAAGAGTACACATCAACAGCCGACCACCTTAAAACAGACTGAAAGTGATGAAAGTTCATTCACCCCACTAAAGTACATTAAAGTTTCACCGTATTGCTCTCGCACAACGTTAAACGTTAATGGTCGCAATTTGGCTGTATATCTTTTGTGTGTGTGTGTGTGTGTGTGTGTGTGTGTATGCCTTCAAGACTTGATATAACTTATACACTTTATGGACAAAAGTATTGGGACACCTACACATTACACCTACAGAAGCTTTTATGACATCCCATTCTAAATCTATAGGCATTAATATCGAGTTGGTCCCCCCTTTGCAGCAATAACAGCTTCCACTCTTCTAGGAAGACTTTCTACAAAATTTTGAAGTGTGTCTGTTGGAATTCTTCTTCCAGAAGAGCATTTGTGAGGTCAGACACTGATGTTGGACGAGAGGGCCTGGCTCGCAATTCAATAGGGTTGAGGTCGGGGTTCTGTGCAGGCCAGTCAAGTTCTTTCACACCAAACTCATCCAACCATGCCTTTATGGACATTGCTTTCTGCACTGGGGCACAGCCATGCTAGAACAGAAAAGGGCCTTCCCCAAACTGTTTCCACAAAGTTGGAAGCATAGAATTTTCCAAAATGTCTTGGTAAGCTGAGGCATTAACAATTCCCTTCAGTGGAAATAAGGGGCCTAGGCCAACCCCAGAGAAACAACCCCACAGCATTATCCCTCCTCCACCAAACTTTACAGTTGGCACAATTCAAGCAGGAAACGTTCTCCTGGAATTCACCAAACCCAGACTCGTCCACCAGACTGCCAGACAGAAGCGTGATTCGTCACTCCACAGAACACGTTTCCAGTGGTGGCGTGCTTTGCACCACTCCATCCGACGCTTGGCATTGTGCTTGGTGATGGAAGGCTTGCATATAGCTGCTCGACCATGGAAACCCATGCCATGAAGCTCCCGGCACACAGTTTTTGTGCTGATGTTAATGCCAGAGGAGGTTTGGAACTCAGTTATTGAGTCAGCAGAGCGTTGGCAACTTTTACACAGTATGCGCCTCAGCACTCTGCAACACCACTAAGTAACTTTACGTGGTCTGCCACTTCGTGGCTAAGAAACACCTGAATTCAATTATTAAGAGGTGTGGCCCAATACCTTTGTCCATACAGTGTATGTGCTGCATATTTAAAACATAATTGCATAATTATGTAGTAAAACTACATAATTGTGGAAGACATTTACAGAGCTGCTTTCTTATGGTTTTGTCATCCATCCAATTTAAATGAAATCCATTGATCTTGTCTGGCTGATTACTTAGACTCAGCAACAAGGTTGTAAAGACCTTGAATAGAGACATGTTGGTTAGTAATAATTAATATTATTATTAAAGTGTTTGCGGTTATAATGGCTATGGAACTTGTATAAATAATTAAACGTTTTTGGTGACCTCAAGCCTTGGGACACTTACCTATGTGTTTCAAATCACATGGCTTTCAGTATTTTGCACAACCAGCATATTTGCAGTGTATTTTCTCTGTATGCAGGTACTTCAGTTACAGTATTGTGCTTAAAAAGCAAATATAACAAACAATTTCTCTGACTTCTGCTGTCAGCCTGGAGCCTCCACTACCAGCCCACAGTGATGCCCAAACAAGGAATACACGGAAAGGAATGGATCATTAAAATCTGACACAAATAAAGCATCAAGCGTAAGCAAACACTGTAATGTACTAAAATGTTTTTTGTGAAATCAGGATGAAAAATAAATGGGCCACAAATAATTAAGGACTGAGAATACCAGACGGGTCCGGCGTTCATTTGGTTGGATTTGTTTTCTGATGGAAAAGTGGACATAAAAATTTAAAAAAAAAGGAAAGTCCTCTGACGAACCACAGAGGTGTAAACACTCAGTCGGTGTCTGGCATAGCACACATCATAAGTCCTCAAGCAATAGGACGAGCGTGGAGAAAGTTAAAAACGGAGATCAAAGAGAGGCTTTTTCCATCCGTTTGACAAGGCCTCCATCACACCTGTGTGAGAGGGTTAATAGCCAGAGCCCAGACACAAACTAATTCTCTGAGAGTGCTAGTTTGTTTTCACGAGCCAACCGGACATCCCTATACAGGGGCGAAGAGCAGTGTATTGCCTCCCCTCGCCAGCTCCTGCATGTTGGCAATTTCCAGGAGACGTGGCGGTTCAGCGCTTTGCCTTAAAATGTAACGGACCCGTCTCACATCGTTGTCTCACACTGATGAGCCCAGCGCTACCGATGCTGCCTCACAAGGCGTCTGCCAGCACTGTGTCCGCTTGCACAGCTCAACCATGCTGAGGTACTGACTCAATCTGGAGACAATGGGCCAGGTAAACCACAATCGAGAGAGTGAGAGAGAGGGAATGCTGAACAAGTGTAAAGCCTTTAGAATGGAAATGAAGAGGAGAGGGAGAGAAAGAAGCAGAATTAATGGGGACAGAAAAAGACAGATGGAGAGAGAGGGAAGGAGAGACAGGAGAGCTGCAGGTGAGAGGTTTTTATTGATCTTTCCCTGGCCCCCCACGGGAGCCTGTTCGCATGGTGCACGTTTCTGTTGGCCATGCAGGTGCGAGGGAGTGTGGCGCCTCATCTGATCGATGGTGTCGTTACTGAACTCTTCCTATGTGTGGACCTGCATGCTGTGCACGAGTCAATTGCGTGGTCGGGGGGATGGAGGGCGGGCAGAATGCACGTCACAATCTCACAAAAGCCTGAGCACATGGAAACACCACAGCACAACCCACACCTCATACTAGCTTAAGCACACATCCCGCACATTATGTTGGATGCGTACACAATCCCCTTTCACAAATCTGCCCAACCCACACCCCCTCAGCCGTACAGCATTGTACAGCAATCACGGCAGCGTGTGGTCTGGCTACACTAAGAGGCCAGGCATTGAGGGTAAAAAAAAGTTGATAACAATAAAATGAGATATAAATAACACAATTGTCCTTAAATAGCAACTGAAAAAGCGTTTCACAAGGAACAGGGCAGCCATTGTCTTGCCAATTCCGCTAGATGGACAAATTCGGTGACTGCTATATTTTCAGTCTGAAACTAAAAGCCACACGACGTTAAACAAGAAGTGGAAAGCTGCTGACGCTATGGTTTACCCTGATAAATTACACATGCCCTGCTCATGCCTCACATGGTGTAAAACTGGACTACATGGAACCTGACTGTGAGAAGTAGCAGGTTCAGGTCCAATATAGGGGGTCAGGTGCTGGACCTCTCTCAGTACATTTCTTTCTTTAATTTATTGTCAAAAACATGGATAAAACTACATTTATCAGGTGACCTGGCAAAATCGACCAGCCACCAAATCTACTCAACACAATAACCTTCGGCCACAATGAACCACCATAGTTGAAAACCGTGCTCTGATTGGAAGTGAAAAAATATATGTA
>JAOVYW010013148.1:0-33909 GCA_025775045.1 Hiodon tergisus | reverse complement strand
AACAGAGACTATCAGGAACAGAGATGAGAACAGAGACTCTACCCGGAACCGAGATGAGAACAGAGACTATCAGGAACAGAGATGAGAATAGAGACTATCAGGAACAGAGATGAGAACAGAGACTATCAGGAACAGAGATGAGAACAGAGAACCTATTAGGATCAGAGATGAGAACAGAGACTCTATCAGGATCAGAGATGAGAACAGAGACTATCAGGAACAGAGATGAGAACAGAGACTTTGTTAGGAACAGAGATGAGAACAGAGACTCTATCAGGAACATAGATGAGAACAGAGACTCTATCAGGATCAGAGATGAGAACAGAGATTCTCAGGAACAGAGATGAGAACAGAGACTATATCAGGATCAGAGATGAGAACAGAGATTCTCAGGAACAGAGATGAGAACAGAGACTATATCAGGATCAGAGATGAGAACAGAGATTCTCAGGAACAGAGATGAGAACAGAGACTCTATCAGGAACAGAGATCGAGACATGGGGAAATCATGTACCCATGTAATTTAAGACCAGGTAATTAGTAAAGAAGAACTGCATTATTTATTGATGTAAAAATAAGGTTTTGTGTGTATGTTTGTTTGCCATCCATGATTTTCTATATAGGCTCCCTTTCTAATGGAAGTTAGCCGTCTAATGCCCTTGATGCACAAAGTCATAAACCATTCAGTTCAGAGATTGGAGAGAGAAGGTTTCTTTGCTTTGTGGAGTTCATATCCAGAACACACGAGACTCTGCAAATATGTGTCTATATGTTTTTTGAATGTCCCACTTCTAAAAGCCTGGCTCTAGCAAACATACATCCAAGTACAACTTCCTTCCAGATGGTCAAAACCATTTCCTTTATTCATTGTTTGAAGTCAAAGGTTACTTGTCTGTGTGATAAAGGGAGTTTGTTTACGGGTGCAAAGCCGTGCTGAGTCAACAGCCCCAGCAGTGTCTGACTCTGTGGTGACAGGGAGTGCTGGCTCTGGCCCCTCTCTTGCCGGGAGACTGGCTGTGCTGCAGAGGCTCCCAGCTGGTGCGCGAGTGCTAATCATCTGTTGTGTCAGGCTGGGGCTCTATGGGACGAACGGATGCCCAGCAGGGCAGGTGATATGCGCGCACAAATGCACACACAAACACACACACACACACTCACACTCATGCACACACACAACACATGCATACACACAAGCCCATATAGATGCACACGCACACACACACAACACACACGGGCGAACTAAATTAAAGAGTAGAGCCTAGAGAGAGAGAGAGAGTGTGTTGTTTTTAATTATAAAGATAATTAATTAGAGTCCATAAATGGCAAATTAATAATTGCTTCAAGCCGCTGTGATTTTATGTTGCTTGTCGGACTAGATGTTTTAACTAGATACCAACAAGTTGTTGTAATACACAGCACAGCACAAACAGTGTTTACATTTCCTATGCCGAAGGGCCTCCTACTGCCAGACTTTTGAAAATGCCTATTCTACGTCTGTTTGTTAATGCAGTTAATCAATGAAAGGGGTCCTCTTATAATCTGTCTATATGTCAATATGCTCTAGAGTCAAAGGAAGTCTGTTTTAGGTTCTTTTATTTACCGATGGCATTATTTAAGTTAATGAAATAGTCTCCCATGTATGCAGCCTAATCTCCTGCAAAGCAAACACAGCCCAGGCAAGGCAAATGCCAATTTTGAATGTCAATGAGCTCAGTAATCAGCAGCTCAGTGGTGTGGTTGCCCTGATGTGTCATAAGGGATTTGGAAGCAGCGTGCCGATCATAGTCAGAGTGATAAAGGTTAGAGATTTCTCTCATTTTAAGTAGTAAATGTATATTCCGTTTCATTATGATTAGACACGAAAGAGTGTATGTGACTGTGCCGGTGATCTTATAGTTTTGAGTGCTAAATGTGTTACAGGTTTAAAGGTCTTGTAATGTACCCAAGGTGATTTTTAATATTGTCCTTTAAGGTTTGGTCATCCTTTTTGTATGTAAAAGCAGTTGTGAGTATCAATTAAAAAGGTAACTATGGTGACTAAGAATTATGCAGCCTCCTTTCCATGGGGACTGAATATACAACTCTTCTTAGTTCAAAATATTTTGAGCTAAAGGTAATTTTTTCCGATAACCATTTAAACAATGATAGAATCACTTTTTTGTGGTTGATAAGACACTATTCTATCCAAATCAAGGGACAAAGATGATGATGTAGTAAGGAAGAAATTAAGTCCTTATGCTGGCTTAGCATATGCTTATGTGCAGAGCCACCTTGTGCAAAGGCAGCCCCTTGTCACGATTATCCGACTGTTGTTGCCAGCCCATTGTAATTTCTGTAATAGAAATTCTGTTTATGCATTTCTCCAGTCGTGTGTTCCGTGTATTCGTTCCGTAATCAAATAACCTGATGGGCACTTTACTTTGGTGCGACATGGAATGGACAAGCTCACAGTGTTAAATGCTTTGTGGAGAAGTCTACAACGCTACAAGTTTACAGTGAATTGGTGCATTTATCACACAGTGTTCAAAATACGTGTCAAATGAGTTGCAAAAATTAATATTTTTTTCCAGGTAAAACTTCCAGGAGCACATACTGAAGAACCTTAAATTTATTTTTTTTATGTTTTTTATGCAAACAAAAATTTCATTATCTGTATAATAATAATAATAATAATGATAATAATTGAGAAAACAGGTAATTTGCTTAAGCATTTGCTTTATTTTAATGCATTTCAGTAGCCATATCTGTAGAGATAACTTCTAGAGAGTCCTTCAAGTTCATGATTTTAAATGGATTTCAGTGAAATAATTTCCCTTATAGAATCTTGACATTTTATAAATCATTCCATCAGTGTGCTTTAAACTCAATCAGTGAAGCTTAATGCATTAATCTAAACATCTACTCTTGCCACAACACCTTACCTGTAGACCACCGTAGTCAAAAGATTACATTAAATGCCTTTTCACACTCAAGCCAAAGAATGCTCCATTTGCAAAACATGTAAAGCTCCACCTGTGTGACATCACCTTTTTAAAGGCTTTTGACTCCGCCCATCCACCCTCTGGCCTCTATTGGAGCCGCTCACTCCTATCCAGTCACACCTTTTCTAAGCAACACCAACACCTCTGCTGGTGGGATAGTCCCCCCTAACAAAATCTGTTTATTTTAAAAATTAAATTTTAATGACAATGGTAATCAGAACTGGAATTCGATTCAAATAAAGTAGAAAAGCGATCTTTTACTTAAAACCTTGTTTAATTTTACGGTTTAATGGCCAGTTTCTTATGCACCCATGAGTTAGACTCGAGCATTAGGACTGAAGGTGGGGTATGAATACCCAGCAAGATATTAAGGACATCGATGACAATAGTGCCGATGGTGGTTAAATAGATATGTTGGAATGGGGCCTATTGAGTGAGACTTTTAAAAACAATTCACTACAACTGCTGCAGATAGCCAAGATTACAGTGATTAGCATGTGAGAGTGTAGGAAACAAAAGGCGTGGCATGGCGAATAGCTGGTGATTGCCGATGTAATGGGGCGATTCAAGCAAAGCGTAAATAGAAGGTCTTCATAATCAATTATTTAGTCGGGCGTTTCTTGTAAGACAAAGCAAGAACCTGTGCCGATGCTTTGCAATTCATAACCCCCCACGCAAATCTCCAATTAACTGAAAATGTTACTTCCTCGATAAAGGATATAAACATTATTTTAGTTTCGACTTGTGTGGCACATTATGTTAATAATTATTTCTACTTTCTATGCCGATTATTAATTATTTACTACACGCTCATTAATATTTCCAAATCGTTTTGCATTAGGCATTGTGATGAAAAGCACCGGAGCTAGACGCCAATGACAACCGGGGTTTTTCCCCCCGTTGAGGACTACAAAACCGTGGCCGGTTACAAAAGGAAATTTTTTTTCTAGTTTTAAAAGTTTGCTTCTTATCTGTCCTCAGTAGTTTTTTTGTTTTTTGCTATCCATTGCAAATCTTTGTTTCATTTCGTTAACGGTGATTTCACAGCAGTAAATTATTTTGGTTAGGCCCCTGTGCGTATCCGAAGTAATTATTTTTTTAAATAAGAATTTTATAAGTAATTGACGGCGCGCTTAGGGGGTGTAATTAATTATTGCAGACAGAGGGATTGCAACGTACCATCACCAAACTGTTGATCAAATGTTGGCAATATGCGAGTGGGCGAAAGAAGGAGAGGAGTCTGCCAACGAAACGGTAATAGTCGTTTATATTTAATTTATGTTTTTAACTAGAAGTTTAATTAAACTGAAAAGCTTTCATTGCTGCCCCACTGCTGTGTTTGAAGCCTCCGTTGAGCCGCATGGGAAAGTTGTCACCGTCTTGTAGAGTACAGAAACAAATAACTAAAAATAAGCGGCACGGTATGAGTTTCCCAGTCTCGGTTAACTCCGAAAACCTCCAGTTCTGGTTTGAACTATAGAAATTTGGCGTCACGTGACATTAGTAACTGTTAAGAATTATGTACCGCTGGAAAAAGAGTGTTCCCCTGCTTTTATTTTGTATTACGCTAAATGTACTTCCACCGTTTTAGTCGACAATGCTTTTCATTTTCTTTAACCTATAGTGCCAACTCTCTGAGAGTTGCATGTCTATTGTTTCTGCCCTTAGCAGAAAACCTTATTAAATCCCTCTGTGCTTTTAACTATTGCGGAACCCTCATTAGTTTTGGTGTGGATGTTATATGCTGGTGATAATACTCAGTTTGAGTTTTTGTCCATCCCTTTCAGTGGAAATGTTAAATTGGAAGGCCAGGGCAGTGTTGAGATTGCAGGCTTTTTGTTAAACTGCTGTTGAGTTAGGGGAGGTGGTTCCTGCTGATCACAGGCCGGCCTTTCTCTGCATCTGCTTAGCCTCCACAGTCCACAATTGCTCCCTGGAGCTAAGATACGGTTTTGACCCGGAGGACTAACCATGTCCTTTTCAGGAAGGGTGTGTGCCATGTGAGGCACCTTATTCAAATTCCTAGTTACACTTTACACATGTCCCTTTTCCACCAAAGTCCATCTTTCATGATGAACCTGCAGTGAAAATAATTCCAGAACACCAAGCACGCCAGAAATCCCAGCCTGAAGGCCTTTTCAGTGTAACCTTCTGAGCTGCTTCTCCCCATACCTCTGTATTGTTCAGGATTATGCGGTTGTTTTCTCAGCTGGCTTTTAAGGTCACCTAGGAAAATACAATTGGCAAATTTAATAAGTAATGATGATAATGTCGAGACCCGTTTCTGGTTTCAAGGAAACCATCCACCTGCACGGGATAGAGGGACCAAGTAATTCAGTCATCTTGGACATTCAGTTTCCAATTTCTTATAGAAGAAATTAAAACATTGCAGATGTAGATTACCATTTGTACCCTCTTTGTTTTGCCCCCAGGAATATATTGGCATGTTTTCATACCGTTTCAAAGAATAAACAGAAAATAAAGATGTCACATTGCATGATAATTTATGTATTGCCTTAGATATGACAAGGGAAAGATGATTTTAGGTTGTATTTGCATGACAGATATTCATGTGGTACTCGCTATGAAGTCCAGGTGGTAATCGGTTACATCTAAATGTAATAAAACTGATTTAAGGGATTATTGCTGTGCAATCTGGAATTAAGGAGGATTTTGTTTAAATCCTAGGTGAAATACCTTCAGTTGGCTGCAGCTTCATGACTGTCAGTACGATCTTATTTTAACATGCATGATCCTTGTGATCTTGGAAACATAGAAATATAACTGGATATGGTTTTGTAAAGGCACTACTAAAATGTTCTGCAGGTGATGGTCAATATTTTAAGGAGTTCCAAACTGTAAACATCGCTTTTGAAAATTGTAGTTCCGTTGTCTGGGCGATTGCAATTATTTTGCAGCCTTGGGGGGGGTGTGATTTCACACTGTTATGAACATACAACACCTACCATCTGCCACTGTAGTCATGTTTAAAGCAAACGGGGAATACATCACATTTCCCAGGTATAGGTATTTCTCTCAGGTGATGTGAAATCCCTGTGAAACCACGTTCCCCTTCATTTAGCGTAAATAAAATGCTGATTTCATCAAGTGCTGCAAGAGGATCCCATCACAAGCAGTGCCCAGGACGTGTATTTTAATTTTATTTTTTTTAATGCATTTTTAGGATGTGGGTGTTTCTGAGATTTTTAAAGGTACACACTATCAGACAGAATAATTAACTTGTGTGTGTGTTTGTCAAGGTGCTATAGCCAGTTACCTTTCAGTGTATTGTAATGATGACTTTTTAACAGCATTGGTAGTTTCCTACAGCCTAAGCTATGATTTATCCTTTCTGTAAAATCATTTGACCTACTAACAATTAAGTTCTATGAATAATGTAGAAGTAGGAACTTCCCATTCAGGACAATAAGGCCCAAAAGCCCTGTAAGGTGAAATTTACCATCTCATGTCCAGACCTGCTGGTAAAAGCCGTCTTGTTTTCCAGATGACATGGCGGCCTCCGTACCGAAGCTCCAAGTTCCGACATGTCTTCGGTAAAGCTGCCACCAAAGAGAACTGCTACGATGGTGTGCCCATCACCAGCAGTGTTCAGGACAACCACTTCTGCGCCGTCAATCCGCGCTTCCTCGCTGTCATCACGGAGTGCGCAGGAGGCGGGGCCTTCCTGGTCATATCCATTCACCACGTGAGGCCCCTCCCATTTTCTCCTTACAGTAGGCGTTCCTTTAAAATAAGCAGGGCACTGTATAAGTTTGGCAGGTGTCTATGGGAATCTGCACGTAAGTATTAAAAATCTCACTAGAATGTTATGTCCACCTAGTTCCATAATGAGAGTGTATTATCGGAAATGTTTTCGATCAGTGGTAGTGTTTGCCAGATTCCAGTGTCATGGCGGATTCTGGTGTCCTGTCAGATTCCCGCGACATGCCAGATCCTGGTGTCATGACGGATTCCAGTGACATGGCAGATTCCGTGTAAAGTCTGTTGAGCAGCTCTGAAACAACCTGCTGCAGTATTGAGGTCTGCAGTGTTATTATCAGTGTACTTCCAGCAGACATTGAGGCTGAGTTCAAAGGATTGTCTTTCAGGTAGAGTGGAATTGCCTTTGGTCTGACTTGTCTGTGCCCCTCTGTCCGTGTTTTTCTGATCAGACAGGGAAGGTGGACCCCCATCACCCCCGAGTGTGCGGCCACAGGGGAAACGTGCTGGACATCAAATGGAATCCTTTCAACGACCAATGCATAGCATCCTGCTCGGAGGACACCACGGTCAGCCTGCTTGGGTGTTTTGCGGAACAAAGTTAGAGTTAACCGTGAACACACAGTAAACACCGGGGAGCAGGATGAACATTAAAACCATTTAATTATCACCATTCACTTTCCCTGCCAACATCAGGCTGAAAAGTGGCTTTACACGTGGCATTGTGAATTGTGTAGTGGACTGACCTCGGTCATGGTTTGCTACACAGGTGAAAATCTGGGACATTCCCAAGTTCGGTGTGCTAAAGGACATCACTATTCCCCGGAAGGAGCTTCAGGGCCACTCCCGTCGGGTGGGGCTCATTGAGTGGCATCCGACGGCCAACAACGTCCTCTTCAGCACCGCTTATGACTACAAGGTGACAAGTGGGGTGCCAAATTCTGTGGGCTGCGCCTCTCAGCACCGCTTATGACCACAAGGTGACGGGTGGAGTGCCAAATTCTGTGGGCTGCGCTCCTCAGAACCGCTTATGACCACAAGGTGACAGGTGGGGTGCCAAATTCTATGGGCTGCGCTCCTCAGGACCGCTTATGACTACAAGGTGATGGGTGGGGTGCACAGAATTTCCCCATTTTCTCAACCCGTAATGTATCTTACACAAGTTTTTCAAGTGCCAGGCACAAGACAAGAGGTAAGGTCTGCTGTAAACATTGAGAAATTAACTGGAAATGAAAGGTGTTGACTTTTGCTTTTCTGGTTCCAAGTGTTAAATAATATGAATTAAAAATTGAGAGGGATCACGGAAAACTGATTTTCTCTACTTTCGACTAATCCTGTTAACATAGGTGATGGTGTGGAACCTGGACACTCCGGATCTGGTGATAAAGAATCCTGTGAAGACCATCAGCCTCCACACAGACGTTGTCCTCTCCCTTTCCTTCAACACCGATGGCAGCCGGCTGGCTACCTCCTGCAAAGACCGGCGGATCCGGGTGATCGACCCCCGCACGGGTGCACTCCTGCAGGTGTGAGTCCCGGTGTTTGTGTAGGTGTGGTGGCTCCAAATTTGTGTCCTTTCAAATTATTTTTGATTTTACGTAACATTTATAATTTTTATTTTTTTATTTTTTAAACATGCTTGTATGCTTTCATTTTCTTGATGTCCTGTCATTGGTCTTGGGTACAGGAGGCCAACTGCAAGTCGCACAGAGTCAGCAAGGTTTTCTTCCTGGGAAACCTGAAGATGATCCTTTCCACTGGAAATTCACAGTGGAACCACAGGCAAATAGCTGTGTGGGATCAGGTAAGAATGCTATGGTGTCCAAATTCTCGTTCTTGGACAGAGTTTAGTGTGTCACTGAATGACCTGCATTATGCTCTGCAAAGCATTGCTGACAACGCATGCTTTGAGATGGTCTGGGTGGGTACTGTGCGGTTGTATTTGATTTAGCACGTGTGTATGTGTGATGCAGGAGGACCTGTCTGTACCGTTGTTGTTGTATTTGATTTAGCACGTGTGTATGTGTGATGCAGGAGGACCTGTCTGTACTGTTGTTGTTGTATTTGATTTAGCACGTGTGTATGTGTGATGCAGGAGGACCTGTCTGTACCGTTGTTAGAAGAGGACCTGGACGGCTCGTCCGGTGTGCTCTTTCCTTTCTACGACCCTGACACTCACATGCTCTACCTGGCTGGGAAGGTGAGTCTGTCACCAGCCCTTGCAGTCACGCACTGCAGCAGCAAGGGGGTTTTATATAACCAGAAACATTCTTCCGGGTACAATGGAAACATGTTTACTCCTGGGATGAGGCGGGGTTAATGCAGAATTAGCAGTGTAAAGCTCTGTTTTCTCCTAGGGTGACGGTAATATCAGGTATTATGAAGTCAGCACGGAGAAGCCCTACATGCAATACCTGACCGAGTATCGCTCTCTTTTCCCTCAGAAAGGAATGGGTGAGCCTAATTATTTCTGTGCGTACACTAGCTACATTGGAAGATTGCATGTTTTTTTATTGCAATGGGGCAGCTGGTGGTGTAGTGGTTAAAGTTGCTGGAGCCAGCTGTATAAATGGATGAATGTAGAAATGTAAGCTCTGCTTTGGATAAAAGCCTCTGCTATTTTGAAAATGTAACTGTAAAATTGGCAATCGGATTTGGGTAATAATGTTTTTGGCACGTAAAAGTAATCTCGCCAATTGGATGGAGTTTGCTGGAATGAAGGTCTTCCTCTCCTTCAGGGGTTATGCCGAAGAGGGGGCTGGACGTGTGCTCCTGCGAGGTGTTCAGGTTCTACAGGCTGGTGACCGTCAAGAGCCTCATAGAGCCGCTGTCCATGATCGTTCCTCGCAGGGTGCGTTTCACAAACGCACGTGCAAGATCTTTACTAGCCGAAGTGTACCACCATATCATGGGTGTTTGGCTTAGAATAAATAGCTTGATCTCAGCATGTGCTATATACCTACCGTGCAGTCAGAATCCTACCAGGAAGACATCTACCCCATGACAGCTGGGATCGAGCCTGCAGTGACGGCGGAGGAGTGGTTCACAGGGCTGAATCGAGGTGAGGGTGGAGGCCTGGGTCGTCATTATTGGGTGGCAATGTGGGGGATGTTTCTGCCTGGATATTCTGTTGCAAGCCCACACCTGACCCTTTTACACTGGGCCAAATGGAACGTGTTTACAGTGCGTTTTTCCATAAATAATTCAGTTAATGGGATTTTCTTCACCGAGTTTCCAGCTGTAGATAAGGGAAATCTTTCTGAGGATAACGGCCACTGCTTGGGAGTCAAAAAATAAAGTAATAATTCAGCGTATTTGATTTACAACGTCTAATTCTATATGCAGGTATTTAGAGTAAGTCCTTCCACAGTGTTGCCAGTTTAAAATGAAATGAGTCCCATTTTCTGCTTTTATCTGTCATTTTTATTGATACTAGGCCTTCATAATTCTTACATCATGAAACATACACAGGAGTTTGGTTCACGAAATGTTTTTATTTTAATTGTAACATCCTTTCAGGAAAACTTAATTAAAATAAATAGCAAAGCATGTGATGGGTTTTTAATTTTTTTTACCACCCTGAATACATTGAACATTTGGAGTAACTGTTGTTTGGTTTTGTCTAGGCCCAGTGTTGATGTCTCTGAATCCAGGGTATAAATTTCTAGAGATGACCCCCGAATCAGCCCTCCACACTAATCATCACCATCACCAAAGGCACTCTGGTCTGCAGGAAGTGGCCTTCATCCACCAGCGAGTAGATGACAAAGATGATGAGTCCTTTAACCAGGGCAGTGGCTTGTCGACTATGCCCAACAAATGTGAAGACTTGTGTTCGCCGCCTAAAACTGAGAGTGAGGTATGATTAGTTACTGGGCTCAGTTTTTACAGTAATCTCAGCTTACTTCATTGATTACATAAATCAAAAGGTCTGTTTTCATTCATTTCCCCAGCTGTTACAGTAGCATTGACTGTTTTTAGCCACCAAAGGCTGACATACTTTACTTTGGATATTAAGTGTGTTAATGGTGTCTGTGTGGACTGCAGACTCTTTTTCTCACACACATGTATTTATTTATTTATTTATGTATTCATTAATTCGTTTCCCAGCCTCTAGCAGTGACTGGAGATGGGTTGTGTGGATAGTTAGCCCACAGACAGTGTCTAACAGCTGGATGTTTTTCAGGGTGACTGCTATGGTGAAAAGGTTTTGGTTGTACAACATTAATGTGTTAGACTTGTAGTTGGTCACCCCCCCCAAATTAAGCCCGGCCATTGTGCCTGTGAGCAAGGGACTGTCCTGAATAGTTTCTCATTCTATTAACGTCTTGCTAAATCGGGTATCGTAAACTATGTAACTACGCTGTCACTCTGAACAACTCATAGACTTGCATTTTATATTTCAGTTTAGGATCATATAGAAATGTCACACATGTCCATCCTCCATTAATGCCTGGGCATTTCCTCGCCAGCTTCTGCAGGAGTTCTACCGTCAGCAGGACGAGATCCGTCTTCTCCGAGACCTTCTCAGCCAAAGAGACGTCCACATCAAGCAGCTCGAGCTGGAGATCAGGAACGTGAGGAACTCCCTGGAGTGTCACTGAGGGATGCTGCCTCTCCGTCCTTCCTGGGACAAGCCTGGCCAGTCTGTGGCTCTGTGTCAATTCCCATTTTATACCGTTCTACCAAAGCATAGTATAGATGGCGTTAGCTCATGGCATACAGTTCTTTTCAAGATCTGTACGTAGCTTAAAAATTCCATACCCTATACTGGATACGCACACTATTTTTATGCTATTAAATAAAATCTGTGCATATATTTTGTATATTGTTATAGCTAAGCAAATATTTTCATTTTATTTATCTTTTATGTATTTTTATGGGCAATTGAAATGTCTCATGGATGTCTCTCTGAAGTTATGGAAGGCACAGGGGCAAACTGCTGACTGTTTGGATATTTGATCTAATTTATGCTGCTTTGGTTTTTATAGCCTGTCTTTTTGTAGGGTTTGGATTTCTCTGACAGTTCTCCACCCCTTTACTTGTCTTTTAACCTTTTAAACCTCATTGTAGTTGGCACAGCGATCACATGGTTGTACCTGATAGTTTGAATAAAAGAACGAGTGTCACTTTTAGCAGAGTGTGTTGTTTGGAGAAATGCTGAGTGATGGGGCTGTAATTGAACTTATTATTTTTTTCTCAGCCTACTAGATTTCCCCCCCTTAATAATAAAGATGAAAGAATTTGTTTGGAACATTCTAGAATTGGTCATACGAGTAAAATTTTGAATCTTGGCCTGCTATGTGTAGCCATTGGGTAATTTACTCGAGTATGTGTTTTGGTTTAAATACGATTGTTTAAGATATTTGGGGCACAGTAGCATTTGGTGACATGTAGGCACATTTTAAAAATGTTTGTTACGGGGCTAATGCAGCAATCTTAAATATGAATCCACGTTAGTTTTGATTGTATGCAGGTAAATCCATGCAATTTTATGCTTTTACAAATAAATTTAATGATGCACCGAAATACTTTTTACTTATCTAGATAGAGAACTTTTTAAACTTTGAGTTGTATAATTGCATCAGTTGGCCAATATGAGCCAGGTGTATTACTGTGCCTACAAATTTTCACTACAGTGGTGCACAACTTAAAATACAGCTGAAATTAAAGACTTGTAATATTTATAAAATTGTATGTTTTTGTCTACAGTACCAGAAAACTCAGGCTACATGGAATTAAAAGCCATCTTAATTCAACGTCGAGTTGTGACTTATTGTGTTCGATACAAATGGTATGGTACGGTTAACTTTTTAACAAGTAAAATGTGAAAGGAAGGGACAAATGTCTATTTTCTTCATTAGGTTGCGGGTTAATATTTTTCACTTCTAATCTAGCTTGAATTTTTTCAAAGCAATATTAACCCAGGAACAGCTGAAAAACAAGCATTTAAAAATTTAACCTATGACCTCTTACTAATACCAGTGGTTCCCAGTTTCATGGACCTTATACATGTACTCAATGAGCATATCAAATTTAACTAAACTAATGTTATACATTCTGGAACATAAGGAACTGCACAAGAGAAAAGTATTGCATAGAGAGCAACAACCAAAATGTTAAGATTTTATTTACAAAGTAGCTTGTTTTTCACAAAGTAAAAATGTAGCCAGAACCTTGATTTGTGCATCAGGCAGTCATGCTAAAATCATGACCTGCCCATCACTCTTTGTTGCTATAGCAAATAATTATATTGAGAATTATTTTTTTCTTTAAAAATAAACCAAAACTAAATATCCTCCAACAAAATATTAAAATCACAGACCCCCCCCCCGACTTGGTGTCAGTCTCCAAGATTGAATTACACAAAGAATTGACAGTGTAGGTGTGGAATGGTATGTGGAACGCCACTGGAGAGATTCTCTCACGTTTATTTAATCTGTGGCTGCACTTCCACAGGGTCAGTCCATCCAATACAACAAAGTCCTACAGAGAAGCACATGAGGGGAGGATTGCATAACAAACAGGAGAATAAAAAAATGCAGGGGAGTGGTGGGAACGGATCTGACGGGGATTTTTCAGTCGTCGTCTTCGTCATCATCGTCTTCGTCATCATCTTCTCGCTTTCTCTTCTCACCTTTCCCGGCTTCCTCCTCTTCAGGAGTAATGCGAGAATAAAATCAGTACAATGTCTCCGTTGCACCACCAGGGGGCATAGCATCACTAACACCAGCATGGTTTTATCGCAGAGATGACCAGTACACCACTATACGTAGTACATCAAAACTCCAGTTTGGGTGAAAAAAGCTTATCATTACAGTCAGTAACACCGCCATTTTCAATATTGCAAGGATGGGGGAGCTCACCTTCGTCCTCTTCATCATCATCTTCATCATCCACCTCTCCATCCTGGCCCACTTCATCATCCTGAAAAACAAGTATGAACAAAATGTGTTATATTAGACAGCACTGTAGCAATGTTCAGGAGTTCAGCTTTAATGTCTCTGACCTCGTCCTCTCCGCTCACATCATCGTCCTCTTCCCCTTCTACTTCATCATCATCGTCGTCATCATCCTCTTCGTCAAACTCCTCTCCGTCTTCATCCTCATCCTCCTCCTCTTCTCCTTCTGTAAGACAATTTAGAGCTAAAGGCCATTCTGTCGGGGGGTGGGGAAAGCAACAACTTCATGCTGCAAACACATGAATGCGTTCACCTTCATCATCGTCATCATCGACCCCATCGCCGTCCACTTCCCCGTCGGAGTCAGAGGCCTCTTGATCATCAACGTCGTAGCCATCGAGATATGTTAGTTTGGGCAGGAGCTTGAAAACGCTCTCCCGGTAGGCACTCAGGTTGGTCACTTCACAGTTGAAAAGGTCGAGGCTCTTAAGGTTATCAAGTTTTTTCTGAAGGGTACAAAATAATACACACACACGCACAAACATTACTGGACTTCTGAAGTATAACACCATGTTTTACTTGAGAAATGAGAACACATGTAAAAATAATTTGAGCAGATTTTAAAATACAGAGCTGTAGTGAAAATTATCCTTTAACAATATAAAGGTCACCTAAAGCTCGCTTATATATCCATCTTCGTCTAAGTGTGACAGCACACTGCCCACGTCTAACCTTAACAAGCAAAACATGCAACCAGATAGTACTTCAGATCACTCAGTTTGAAGTTACAAATCGGGGAACTGCCAAGACAAAGGTGACCTCAGGAAACAATAATTTTAACGCTTTTGAAAATGATGTTTCCATTAAAAATATCCATGTCCTGTACCAACCCCAGATTAACCCTGAATGAAGAGAACCATCTCTGTGCATAGCATGAGTACAGATGGAATTGCCCTGGGTCATAGCACCTACCAAGGGTTCCAACGTGCTAATGTCCTTCAGCTTGTTTCCGCTGAGGTTTAAGTGTGTGAGGTTCGGAAGTTTCTCTGCTAAAACATCCAGACTGCCAGAGATTCTGTTGTCACTGAGCTCCAACTGAAAAGGAGCAACACAAATTCACAACCCATGCTGTGCTTACTTTCAGTACTGACAGACATTTCATATATGGATTTCTACAAAATGTTATTAATAACCAATAACCCATAAAATTATAATAATTAAACTGATGCAGTTACCATTTTTAACTGTAAAAAAACCCCATCAGAAGCACTTCAACAATGATTAAAATGTTTATATTCTTGAAAGTTCACAGTAAAGTTTGGTCAAACAGAGGATATACTCCTGCAAAAATTGTATTCTTAAGTGTAGAAAATAGTTTTAGCTAGAACCATTTGAAATTCACTAACAGACATGGGAAATCTAAATGGAAATTTCATGTGCATTTTTCCACCATTAAAAATGACCACATACTTTTTTTAATTTTCCAAGTTTGGGAAGGTTTGAAACTGAGATTAAGCCGACATTAATTAAGCTGAGAAATTCGAGATTGACAAATTCGGCCGTCAGGCCCTCGATCTTCCCTTCATTGGACCTGCAGTTGTCGAGGACTAGTTCTCGTACCTGAAAGACAAAGAACAAAACAAAAAAATCGGACCGTAAATTATAGTTAACAGGAATGTTAATGCATGTTAGAACTGCTACTGATTATACATTCTAAAACATTTCTGAGTGATTTTACGGTCACTAAAGTCAAATTTTTTTCTTAATTGAAAGCCAGTGAAAGCCCGTGTATCATTTTGAGAAATTAATACAATAAGTGTCGTTATCAACAGTTCACATTTAGTTTGACTTGGAATCAGTTTTCATTGAAAACACTTTGGATAAATCATATATTTTATTTATATTTATTGCCATAAATTTGGTATTTACAACATTCTTATATTTGATCAAACCAATGAATAATTGCAACAGAATGCACTTCAAATTTAAATAAATAATATATAAAAAGTTGATAATTCAAATGTATACATTTTGAACTTCCATGTGTGATGTCACATGAAACTACAGACCAACATGTCAAGTAGACATGCATAAAGAAATGATTATATAAACATTAAATATAAGTTTACACAAACATATTACCTAAATCTCAGCAGACCAATGTCAATATAAAAGGTTCTTAAGGCCCTTCACAGTAAATATACTTTAACCATTTCATTTATTTTATATGAAAAGGTGTGTATATGAAAATACAATTTGGCCATTACATGCAATAGTTAAAAGTTATGGGCCTACACTAAATGCAGAAACAACACCTAAAGCTCCACAAACTTGGCATACCTTCAAAAGAAGGGGTGTTTCATTAAATAAATAAAAACTTAATATTATTAAATTTTAAAAATTCAAAGAAAACGTGCAAAAAATGTAATGGCGTGTGCTTTCATCCAGACAGGTAACCGTTTCTGCTACCGGAAACTAAAATACGTTTGTAGATGAGCGAGGTCGTTCGATGCCATGCCGGCAGTGACAAGGCACCCACATGGTCAACTCCAACTGATTTCACGAACGTGCAAATTACCGTAATGTTGTGTTCTTTGTAGAAACTGCTAGCTTGCTTGGGGGTTAATCTAAAAACCGTCCTAGACACGGAGGTATGTGAACACACCTTAAAGACGCATGCTCTTTTTGTCAAGTCATATTCCATTTAAAGCTGAATTAAATCTATGAATGGTAAAGATCACGTTAAGGCTATAAGGCAATATTGGGTCGTTGAACTATTTGACTGTGTTTGGCCTGAAACAACGATTAATAATGTCTACTGGCTTAGCTAATGTGGCCGTTGCCCTTTTAAGAGCGGCTGCACGGCTATAATTTAGCAGGCCGCCATTGCCCACCAGAGTTGGGGGAGGATCACTACCACACTTCATCACAATATAACATGTAATTAAGAACGGTCATACTTACGAGAAACTCCGTATTGCAGTTTCAACGGATAATAGAAAATAAGACCGTCTACATAGATATTTGATAGGTGGGATTAATGCAAAACGGAAACGTTAAGTAACTCGCTAGTCAGTCGGACAAAGATGGAGTTTCTTATTCACAGCCGCAAAGACAGCAGTGGCAACATGGCGAATTTCAAGATACCGTATGTCGAGTTCTCAAACATCAGGAGACGGCTTTCTTTCTGTAAAATTCTTTGGAAAAGTGTCGACGGCCCTTTAAACAGTGCTGACGAAAACATATCTGTAGTTGCCTGGTAAACACACATGTAGTTTAAAAGTCGGTATTGGTGGTGTTTATCACCGTTCTCGCGAAATTATCGGAAAATATTCGTTATATGTTTTTTCATATTATTTCTTCTGTGGATTGGGTTTATATTATACACTAAGTTTTTAAACAATTTAACGTCAATACATGTTTGCCAGCTCATAATGGCGGGAACCAAAAAAGTAGCTGTGGTTTGCTCCAAATAGCTCTACGCTGTCTATAACATTAACAACAATGGTTATTAGAATGTCTAGGAAGTTACGCTGTAAATTCTAATGTAATCGAACTATCAAGCACATTTTATACCAGCAATGGAATAAACATTTTAGTGCATTAATGTGTAAGCAATTGTTGGGGAAAACTAGTTCGCCACCACCATCCAGCCAACTTGAAAACAATACATTTTTAAACCGTATGTTACTTATGTTACTAAGATGTAGCCAAGGAGTCATTTTGTAGCAAACGTTAGATAAAGCGTTTTGGGCTTGTCCTTAAATCCACGAAAACATACGTAGGCAGTATGTGTAATTATAAAGAAGGCTTATACGAAAAATAAACAAAAAACTAATATTTGGGGACAGTTCGGTCATTTACGGTCTTATTTCAAGAATCGATTTGTTTTCAAAATTACAAGTGTACTTATACAGTCCTAAATTTGTAAAGTGCTTTGTAATAAACAGAGACCCATTTTCGGTTTTGCAAACATGGCTACCGACCTAAAAACAAAAAATAAGGTTCTATAAATCGTATTAAAACAACCAAATGCGACCAAGTTAGCCATTAATGTAGCTAGCCGAGACAGACCACCTATACTCGGCCGTGCGAACAACACGCGAAGGAAGGCTGCGAAACGGTTAAAAGACTGCAACAATAATACTAGCTGGCTAATACTGTAACTAATAGATCCAGCCCTCGAAAGAACTTCACAGGTTGCCCCCGACTCTCTCGCTAAAAAATATCACAGAATACATTTAAGATAGCTATTATTTTCACCATAATAAAAAAACAAACACTAAACCCATGTGGTCACCATTACACAGGTCATCGCCAAGAAAGCAAAAAGTAGCAAACTACAGCTTTGGAGGAAAACCGATCTTACATCAGATGGTGTCCTATTTCTCAGCTCTAAGTGGATCCTCTTTTTCATGTCCATGATCCCCTTTAAAAGTTTTCCTTCTGAGTTTTCGTGTAATTTCTTCAGCCCAAAAGGCAGCGAGATGCCTTAACGGAGGTACAATATGGGACTGTGTAATGAACTGAGCCAAGCGCCAAGTTACTCAGGCAGAAGAGAAACCATGGGGGGAAACGGGAAACTCAACAGCGACATCTCCGGTCGCATACGGTCACAGCAGTTAAACAGGCAATGCAGTCACATTGACCTGTTGTCATCTAAAGATTACGCTCACAAGAGACTACTCCGTTCATTTAAAATTAAGTTTTATTTGAGAAACGTGGAGATTATTATAAATTAATTATTTAGTCTTGTACCTGCTCTCAGTCATTGTCAACAGAGCAAGATAGCTCAGTTTTGTACAGCACTTTAACCCTAATACTGCAGCACTTTTGTACGTCGCTCTAGATAAGAGCATCTGCTAAATGCCAAAAATGTTAAATATTATTATGCATACTAGGCGAACCCAGTATGCATTACGAAATAAAACTACATCAAATGTTCATGGCAGTGTATTAAGCAAAAGTCAACTTTCACCTGGATATTCTCTGGATTTTTTGTTTACCCAAATATCAATGCCTCTCTGGAGTTACCTAGCTAATGCCCCATCGCACGTCCCATTTTCCAACAACAATGCCAGCGAAGGTAGCTGGTAGTTCAAGGCTCCCTCGGTACGAGAGAACTGGCTAATGTCTAACGCATTGTTGTTTGTGAATACTTTCACTTCAGGGTAACTTTGCCCAATTTTAATAACAAAAAATAAGGAACTATACTAACAAAATTGAAGATTTTAATCCAAAATATTTATAAAGATATATATTTTCAGATTTAACAATAAAAAAGTAAAAGCATGCTTTAAAATATGACTTAATCGATATGATTTAATTAATCTACCTTTAGTCATCAGGAAAATAATACCCACATCGGCCTATGGGAAAATAAAAAATTTCTCAAGTAAAAACTTACGAAGTTATTGAGAATAAAAATGTAAATAATAATTAAAATAATTGAAGACAAACGGTCCATTATGACAACGTCATTGTGTTATAATTTCCACAAGAGGGCACTATTAAACACTAGCCACGTGGCTTCCATTGTTTTCCGTGTACAGGGGTACTACATTTTTTATTAAAGTTTTATTTTATTTTAGTTTGATACTATTGTCAGAATAATTTGGCTAAAACTCTACAATGCGTTTTAGTCATTTTACTATTTTGACTGGTTTACTTAAACCAGTATATGGTAAGCTTGTGATAAACACTAGCCTATATTTCTGTGCCATGAGCCTAATATATCACAGACATAAAATTATCATAATGGTTGGCACCTCCCTTTCATAGGCCTCAATATTCTATGAAAAAATGTAGAGCACTCCCAGGAGTATGGCCGGATACAGAGGGGTGCAGAGTTGGGCTACGCCCCCCTGATTTCTGCCGCGCCCCCCGAGCTCCAAAGTTCACCCAAAAATGTTACATGTTTATATTATATACCATCATGATACCTCCAAGAAATTTTTACTGCACCCCCTGTCCAAGCAGGCTGCATCCGGATAAACATTTATTTACAGTACTGTTTGAGGGGGGGTTGTGGGAGCACCTAAAATTTGTCGCTCTCTCTTTAAAATATGTATGTGATATACATTTCACTCTGCTCAGTAGTACCGTAAGTTTTCACGTCACACACAAATGGTAACATGCATGTTGGAGTGGTTTCATCAATAAACGTAATAGAAATCAACCAAAAGAAAACATGTTATCCAATAAAGAAGAGCAATGATATTGATAAATTAACAAATAGCCACGCAGCAAATAGTTTAACACGTTCCCAACAGCACATTAACTTACTTAGTCCAAAGACTGAACAAATAAAGAGTAAAACTTTGACGCTTATCGACTTTGACTGAATACATGCAGTGTGTGGAGAAATACACAGATAACATATTTCGGTATAGAAATGGCTTACGTGAATTCGATAATTCAACGATGTACTCTGCTGTAGCCTAAATCAACATGCTTATCACCGACGATGTTCGCAAAGAATCCCCTCGCAGCACTTATGCTTAATCCTTATTCTCAAGCTATGTTCCTAAATCGCTTAGCGGTTTTTAAAACATAAAAATCTGGACTGGTGTACTTTTATATGAAATACTAGAAACTGCTTTCATAGCTGGAAGTAACACCTGAGACTCTTCAATCGGCTGTTTGGACAAGTACTTGTACAATTACAGCCTTATAGTCAAGCCTTTTCAAGTAGTTTTTTTTTTGCAAATGCAAATAAATTCCGAACTATCTTGATTGAAATAGTTAGCTACCATCGAAAAGTGTAATTTTTTAAACAAAACCTTAACGTTTATGTTAGACGTGCATTCAACAGCTCTCTGTCTTTAACGCTGCCTTTGACATTTTTGACCATAAAAATAATTTTGAATGGCCTTGGTTGAAGTCAACCCTAACAGATTTCAATCTGTGCAAATTAATGACAATTTGATCAGATTTAACTGAAGTTAGGTGTGGTGTGCGACAGTGTTCAATCTTAGGTCCCAAACTATACGTCGTTACCACTAGGTGATGTCATTCGTAAACATGGGATCATGTCTTCAGGTATGCAGACAACACACAGCTCCGTCTGTCCGTGAAACCAGGCCAGGATAAATATATTGTCAAATTTAGAATCTTGCCTCTAGGATATAAAACAATGGGTGACATCTAACTCTCTATTGTTACTATTCTGGTCATATTCCTAGGCCCTAAGGCCCTAAAAATCACTGTAACAGCATGACAAATTACACAATGAGTTTTGATAGCTTTTCAGTGCCTCCAAAATGTACTTATCAAAGACTTGGGGTTAAAACAGACCCAGCTCTCTCATTTGAATACAAATTCAACAATTTTTGCCACTAGGACACCACATCAGCCTTAGCACCACTTCACTGGTTAACCATTAGGTTAACCTAAACGGTCTCTGGCCTTTGTATTTATAAGACCTCGTGGTCCCTTACAGTCCCTGGAGAATACTTCATTCTCAAGAGGCTGCCTATTTGACTGTCCACAGAGTAGGAAATACTAAATCTGGTGAAAAGCTTTATGCCTGAAAAAGTATTAACAAGTCTTTAAAAAAAAATAGAGGAAGAAATACGATACTTTCAATAATATTTCATTTGAAAATGCTATTAAATAAATTTCTATTAAATACAGAGATTGTATTTGGTCCCATACAAGTTATCACATTTAATTGTTATTATAGTTAATTTATGTTTTATTTCTCGTGTGTGCTGTAGAAAGTAGGAGATTAGAGCTAAAAAATCATTTTATAGCATCCAAAATATATCTCGTTCGTCTGTAATGTGATTATTTAATGATCCACATATAATAATTTAATGGAACACAAAAATATGTGTATCTAATAGGGATTTTCCTCCTCGGTCTATAATCTGAGAGCCGTTATTCTCTTGCTGTATTCAGTGTTTATATTTACAATAGGTTATTACTGCTATTTTACTGATGATTCCCCAACATGTCTGGACCATAATCTTGGAAACATACAAATTTCCTTAAAATTGAATTAATTGTAAAATTCATGACGTGATGTGACGTGTAGAGACGACTGAGATATTGGCGCACGGAAAACCGAACTAAATCCTTCTAATGGGCCCTGGTTCAGATCACATACCCTGAACTGTGCCAACCTTTCATAGTGTAATTACCTGATTAACTACGAAGAAATTAAACTGAGATTACAGAGAGCTTTGTAGGCAATGTTTATGTCCTTCAGTGGTAAGAATATTGTTGAGGATGCAGGTGTTTTACATTAAATACGAAACAAGTACCTTTTAAATAGTTGATATTGATGTGTCTAAAACAGTTATTGGTTACAAAAAAACACGACCATTAGATGGTGCTAAAGTAGTGCAGAGTTTTGAGCGAGGAAATGGACAGGACAATCACGGCCAGTTAACTGACGATAAACACATCGTTCAGCATCGTGTCTTGAGTTATCAAGCACTAATTTCAGGCTGGTATGCAGGTATAGTTACTTGTCAAGCAATATCTAACTAAAACTCAAAACCTAAAACAAAAACCGTCCAAGGTATAAACAATGTATACAACTTATTTCAAATGACTCAAATTAGTTAATGACAATAAGCAAATATTGACAATATTATTAAATCTTTCCCAGTATCACGATATGTTCCTTTTAAGGTGTGAGTCGTTTACCCTGGAGTTTCTGGGTAGGTGTTAATTACTTCCATAGTAGGAATGAATGTGATTTCATTGGGATTCTGAAATAAATAATATGAGACAATTTATGGAAAAAAATTGGTCCTACAGACTTCAGTTTATTTTGCATCTAAAAATGGGTAACAGCCGTCAACAGAATTATTATTGATGGCTTTTTCTGCTGTTTGTGAATTTTCAACAGCAGCTTGTGTTAAATGTAGGACACGTCGGACGTTGTCTGACACTAATGGGTTTTTCACTATAAAAAAACCCCATGATCATGTACCTCTGTTTCTGTGGTGCTGGCCTTTTGTCAGATGAAAATTTCTATTTAGGGGCATGGAGAGTGTGGTCTGGGAAACAATAGTTTGAAGATCTTCACCAATTAACGCAACATTCTTCCACAGACACCTCAGGTTGCCTTCCTTCTTGCATGATTGCATTCGTATGTAGCTTTACTGACAAAAAAATCGAACCCTGCGTGTTGTCCTTGCTAATGTTTAACAAACGTAGCAACTGAACTCCATCCTGATACCAGTTTCACCGGAATTAAGTAACAAATCCCTTCTGAGACCTTGTGTCTCATTCTCCCTGGTTCTCTGGCAGTCATTGCTAACACACACCACAAACATCCCACACGGATTTTATGAGCTACCAGAGTAGAAAATTCAATTAGCATTCCGGCATTGATTTATGATTTGTTATAATGAGTAGAAGAAAGAAAAGATAAGCAATGGGATTTAAAAAAATAGGAATCAGTGATGTCAGAGTGAGTTAACCACGCCATAAAACAACTCTGGATCCAAAGTAATTGAGAGCCCTCCTCTCTGAGCCAGCTGGCTGTGTGTTAGCCACGTGCCGAGAGTGCTTTACTGCGACATGTGAACAATGTGGGCAGCGGTGTGAATTTCAGCAGAGTACAAGCTGAGCAATGTAAAGAATAATGACTTTTCCACAGACAATTACTGTGAATGTTCCAGTTACGCGGAGAGTCAGCTCTTTAGGCCCCTCCCAAAAAGTACACTACTCAAAGGAAGCACTCTAAGATCAGAATCACCAAGAGAACGAGCAATAAGATGAATGAACACTGATTATTACTTAAACACTTTAAACAGGAAAGGCCCTGTGCATCAGCCAAAATCCAACATTGTTGTAAAACACGGCCTAACCCCCATTAGCAATGGGACGTAAAACATCCAGGCTCACAGGAAAGTGTTAGTGAAGCGATATCAATCTGTTGTAGAACTCGGTATTGACGTTATCCTTCAGTCGATTTTGAAGTGCACTGTATTCCTCAAATGCAGAATAAATTAACACGGCTAAGGAATAGGCACCAATTGTACCACCTGTGAGCACACCAGCCTTTTACACCAAATTCTGTAATCCACCACACTCAATAATCTCTGCACTAAGGCCGGGACTGAATCCAAACTTTGGCAACTCTCTAATGGCTTTTGTTAAAAATGTATTTAACAGCGTTTTCTTTTCATGACTAGAAGAAATAAGATACCTAGGAAAAACATATAATATGTGTGATGAATTAAAAAAAGAAAAATAGATAGCCTTTTTTTCCACAAACGTGTTAAGAATGGTGTATAAACATTGTGAATACGGAATTAAACTGGTGGAGCTCTTTTCACTGAGGCATTGCCGCAACATTGTGTGTTTCATGCAGACAAATGGGACCACATCCATCTTTCGTTTTGAGGTGACAGGTTTATTTAGCAACACAAAATAAGCAACAGTACTTCTTAACCTCACCTCACGCACACACACTCTCTCTCACACACAAAATAAACACACACAGAGCTCTGGCCTATCTTCCTGGCTTGTCTTGCTGGGCTATCTTCCTGGCCCCTTCATTCCTCCGAACATTGTCTTTGGCTATTAGGACACCTAGCCTGGCACTGAAAGCAGAGTCCTACAGCTGACCAGAGCAGGAATGCCGGCCAGTCCTGCAGGCAGCGTGCAGCGATGCAGAATAGCATGCTGACTCCCTGACAGCCGGCCTCTTCACACCAGCAGGAGAGCACGGGATGCAAGTCCGCATGGACAATCAGCTCAAACGCACAACTGCACCATTGTGAAAAGGACAGCTAACCAAAAATGGAGAAAACAAGGAAGACAAGAAAATAAAAGGGGTAGTGCTCTCTTTATCACAGCTTGTGTTTCAGACCCAGGTATTTCTCCTTCCTTCAGAATTTTTACCAACCAGAGAAACAATACAAAATGTCGGGTAGCACAAATAGCTGTTCCTCCCCTCCAATTGTGAACAGTTCTGCCATTCCTGAACTATGCAAAGCGCACTTACAGCTTGGCATGTTGATCTGCCTCTGTTAACTTCTCACTGACTCTCTTTAACCTCTTTTTTCAGTTCATCTTCCTGTTATACATGGCAGCCATCATTTGTAACATTTTTAAAGAAGTTATAAGGTTGCAGCTTTTTAAAGTATTCCCTATTAAAACCAATGACAAGCGGGTGTGCTGTGTTGGGGTTTAATGTAGCGCAGTTAGAGTCAAAGTATCTGGTTTTTCCATAGTACACTTAAAATTTCTGTAAAAAAATAAATGATAGAATATCGTAAATTTAGCTTAGCATACAGTTTAATGCCCAAGGCAGGCCTAGAAGCCCTGCTGTGTCCTGGGGCGTAGAGGTGCTGCCTGTACCCCAAAGGCGTGATGACTGCCGTGTACCTGCCGGGCCGCCCACCTGGCTCCGCCAAGGAATGGCTTTTCCTATCCCCCTCCGTGTCCGGCTCTCTGCTGTCCAGCATTCACTGCTAGACCCCAAAGAACACAGCCCTAATGCACGGTCGGTTTTAGTTCACATTCATGTCTACTTCTCCTCCTCTAAATGTGCCAGTTCTGTTCACAAAGATCGCTTGCACACGTCTTTACAGTATAAAAGATACTTTTCTCGTAGCTATTTGACAATCC
The DNA here is from genome assembly GCA_025775045.1 of Hiodon tergisus. Taxonomy (NCBI): domain Eukaryota; kingdom Metazoa; phylum Chordata; class Actinopteri; order Hiodontiformes; family Hiodontidae; genus Hiodon; species Hiodon tergisus. The sequence goes on along the minus strand of JAOVYW010013148.1, from coordinate 8,711 downwards.
TCGATGTGTAAAATGATTGTGTTTATTTCTGATTTTAAAATGTGAAAATACTGCTTCACGTTCTTGGCCCTTTCCGTGTTATCTCTGTGCTAATTATTTGTATTCCTGCCTTAATTTCCTCCGAGGACTTTAGCATGCTATCAAAAAGTCTGAACAGTATGTAGTCTGTATAACATTAATATCTTTATATCTTATTATATTGTCAAATGTTTGTTGTAAAAGAGAAATAACTACATCTACTTCTCTGTCTTCACTAAATGTCTTCAAGACAGAAATAAAATCCAATACAGTATTTAATTCAGTGTTTAATTCAGTAACATAGATATTCTCTCACACCAAGCTTTACATTTTGTGGTAATTCCGCACAGGGGATAAACGAAATTAGAAGCACTCAAGGACAACCACCGTGTGTAGCACAAATAATTCTGTGTTAGTCATTTTCAATAATATCTATGTACAAAAATAAAACAAGCCAGTTGCGCAACCTTACACACAGGTTAGAAACAAACACAAAAAGCTTTACAGTCCTCATTGAGGGCAAATCGCTCACAACAATTGTTCAGAAACAAAATAATAAAGAAAAACGGTGAAGAAAATACCCCTTATTAAACAGAATTCGCAGCCAGCTTGCACTATATCCCCAGATATTCTTCCAACAAACGACGTAACCAGCCAAAGTTGTGCTTTCCTCCAGATTTAAACACCACGCTTTCACAGAGGCCTCTGTTGTGTTTCCTTAACCCCTTCATTTTTAGGCTTGTTCTTTTATCTGCAACCTTAACAATTGTGCCAGCTATTATTATTATTATTATTATTATTATTATTATTATTATTATTATTATTATCACTTTTCAGCTTATCAGATTCTTGATAAAGCTAGTTCTCAGGATGACCAGATGGAGTAGTGATGTAGTTGAACAGAGGGAGCAATATTAAAAATGGTAATGATTACTATAAACAGAGAAAGCTCTAAACTAAAGAAATTAAACCCTACCCCCAATTTCCCTCCTTTTCAGTCACAGAACAGGGTACAATACTTGCATGTTCACCATTCCAACCATTTAGATGGGCATTTAAAATATTTTCCTTTGTTTCCTTTTTGAAATACATATACATATTCAAGCGAGATGACGATGAATTCCCACACAGGCTTGTGTGAAGATCTGGTGACCCATTGGACACACTAAAGAAATGGCTCCTGGTCTTTGTGGTCTTCACTGATGGAAGCAATGAGTGATGGTGGTAATAAGGCATGTCAGACTTTTTGTCTTGAAAAGGGTTTTTGGATTCATTTTGGAAAATAACCAAGCTATATTTCATGGCTTTCTAAAAATTCAAAAGACTTTCTGATGTCTTTAGTAAAGCACAGACTCTAGGGTAATACTTTAGAAAATCATTTTAGTTTGGAAATGTAACATTTCTGTGCGTATTATGTCAAAGCATGGCCAGTTTCATATTGATTACATTGAATAAACTGTGAAAGTGTAATACAGGTAACTAATTAAGGTTTCTATGGATTTAAACACACTCGTGGAACGCACTCTAGGCGCTCTTATTGTAAAGCCTACAATGCTCTCTGTCTTCAAACAGCCTTACGGGGAAAGCCTGAAACTTTCAGTCAGACGAGAAATGGTAAACCATGCATAAAAACTTCAGCCATACTCATTCATCAGATAATGCATACTCAAGTACCTGAAAAAAGTTCCTGCCAATCATAGTATGCTTTGTGGCTTCTGTTGAATATACCCCCATGAATAGCAGGGAAAATGATCTACGAGATGACTGACATAGAGGGATTAGCTCCAAACTACATGAAATATGAAGAATCTGACAAGGAAAGAGCCGGAGATACACAACTGACACACATCTTACAAAACCACCCAGGTAGTCTGGAAAGACCAGTTATAGACTGAATGCAAATTGGGTTTAATCAGGTCAATTATGCAATTTACCTTGGTTCAATCAGCCTGTACCTGTGAGGATCATTTCAAATATAAACTTCTTATCGCTTATAATCAATCTGTAACTTACCATACGCAAAATAATATAAAGCTACGTCTCACAAATGTAGTAATAATTTTCAGGATTTGAAATGACTGTTGCAAAACGTGTGTCTTCAGCAGAAAAATAAATAAATAAATAAATGATGAAGATCCTTTTAGATACACATTTACTGTTATCCCTAAGCCATATTGGCCTCTGTTAGTTGTCTTTGATTGGTTGACAATTTTACTATTTTACTACGGCAGGTACATGAAGTGACAGTATGTTAATTTATTATAATTAGCGCTTTATTCACCTCTATGTGATCTGGAATGTGTAGGAACATTAAAATTTGTTCATTTATGTCAAGGTGTTGGTACACTGTTATATGTTGACAATTAATTAGTTATTGCCAGTGTATAACATGTTATATGATGCACATATTGTATAATAGACAAAATTAGCACCAACTTTATTGTCGAGCGGGAATTTCATGTGTGTGTTTTATCTTAACACCAATTCTAATTAGGGAAAGTTACAGTAAAAAAGCCATTTTCAGACAATAAAGGACTTATTACATAAAATTACATTTAGCTCGTCCTAGCATGCCAGAGAAATACGACACCTAAGGACTTGATGTTAAAATTTCAGTCATTGCTATTTTACTCAGCTAATACTGTTCAAAACTACACTTTTAAAAGCCTCATTAATGGACTGTTTCTTGGGATTCGTGCTGCCAAAAGACACATATGCCCAATCTCTAAGTAACAGGTCAAATGTAATAGATTTAACATTAGTTTTTCGAAAAGAAAGTGCACACAGACCTCTTTACCGCACAACTTAACACGGTCGAAGCTAATGACGTGACTAGTGACGTCTGACCAACGACTGAGAGAGAAAAAAGGGGGGGGACAAAAGAAAAGTAAATATTTCTCATGAATCAAAAAGGGACGCTTTTCAGAGTCACCATCCTTCTTGCCTCCACCCACCATTTGACTCAATGTTCAAGCATACGTCTTCGGTTGTGCGGTTGTTGCTGTGTTTGTCGTCAGGGCCACCGAAAGAAGCATGATGGAGCAGCAGCACGGACACAGGGAGAGGCCAACACGGCGCGGATCCATTTAGTGGGGCAGCGGAACCAGGATATCCACATAGTTGATGGGGAAGAAGCCCGATTGGCCGTGCAGCATCCCCTCGTACCAGTTGTCATCGATCTGATTGGTCAGGGTAATGACATCGCCCTCCTTGAAGCCCAGCTCGCCCTCATTCTCGGGGTCAAAGTCATAGAGGGCGCGACAGCAGGGCTGGTCCATTGGGGCTGGGGGCAGAGAGGAGGCCGGGTGAGAAAACGCACGAAGGGCGAGACGCGGCCCACTACGTGGACGGAATTGGCCCCCGGCGCAGTTGGGCCAATCCCCTCCCGGTGCAGTTTGTCTTACCCGGAGACTTGGCCAAGCCACTGTGAGCGATCCCCCCATTGTGGGTTTCACTGGGAGTTAGTTCCATCACCATGCGCGGCTTGGGCACATACTCTTTCCTGGGCTTGCTGGACGCCTCTCTTATTCTGTCAGATCAGGGTGAGGAAGCACATCCAGTCTTTTAAAAAAGCAGTAAAACACTCCCTATTCATTCGGATGATATTTTTGGTTGGGACGCAGGCGTCACAGCGACTGACCTTTCCTCCATTTTGCTGGAGAGCTGCTGCAGGATCTCGGTGGCCTGCCTGTGGTACTCCACCTGTGCCTGGACCAGGGCAGCAAGCTGGCTCACCTGCTCAATCTGCACACACGTTCATACACAAGCTCAAACACATTGTCACTCAGGTGAGAAATGTAAAAAAATAAATGCAGGTTTAATATACAGAACAGTTATTACTTAAATTAATAATAGTCTTCACTTTTCATGATATATTATCTAGTTAATCACAAAACAAATATCATTTATTTTTGGATAGAATGAGCTTGAAAATTACCAGCACACCCTATTATCACTGAAGATAATAAAAAATAAATCAAATAAAACTGATCACACAAGCAAACTAAAAGATGACAGAGTGGTCTAACTGTCTGCTAACTATAAAACTAAATGTTTGCCCGTGAACATGATCTCTAAAGTACAGTAAAACTATCTGTATCTATCATAAAATAACTCCTTTCTCCATGCGAAAGATAAACTTATCCCTGCCAACCTCTTCTACTCTAAGTTAACTAGTTCAGTTCACGGTTTAGGCATCAGGGTATTTATACGAGTAAAATGATGTTCCCAGCATACCTGCATGCTCCCCGTAACCCTACACGATGTACAAGAAGCTGACTGTCTTGTTCGACCAAAAATTCTAAAGTGCAAAACACTTAAGTGGTTTTAAACCCTAACTGCGGAGCGATTGAATGCGATTTCAACACTGTGACACTATACTATGAAATCGGGCTACTACGATACATAAATGCAGACTAAAAGACTGTTCATGGAACTGGTGTAGTGTGCATACAAGTTTTTAGGTTGTCCTCGTAGAAACTCAATGGCTGTCAGACAAGCTGCTAATATCTACCTCGGCCCAGCGTGGATTGTTTCAAGGCAGTTAGGGGGTACTTACTCATCATACTCAAGGTTGCTATTATCTGTGTTTCCCGTGCAAATATAGACCTCCTTTTCATTCTTTCTCTCACTTGCTCTATGGCATCTGACACAGAAATAATTCATAGTCTGTAAAATCTGGGCAGATTCTTACTTTAAGGGTTAATTATGGACAAAACTACCAATTAAATGTTGATTTAAGCATCATATGGGTAATATACAAATGGTCTGTCTTAATTTGTAATTTGCTCTGAGCCGCTGCTAAATTGAACGTCTTTATTGTAGCTCCTCAAATGAGCAATTCAACTTAAGGATAACTGTTTGAGAATGCATGCCAAAAATCTTAATTCAGTCACATCTGGAGGGACCAACCAGGGAGCTGCAGTTGCCATAACTACAGTTACCATGGGAAGTGAGTGGGATGTGCTCGACAAGCAGGGACGAGGCTGAAATTGATCACACATGATTATCGTCAACATTAAACTCAATGGAATGTCACTGATGTTCCAGTCAATAGAGGACAAAGGCACACAATGGATTTTAAGAAGAAGCAAAATGAATCCTCACATCACTTTCTATTAGATTGAACATGCTTTGTTCTGCGATCTCCTTTGATTCATCAAACTTCTCCAAGGCTTGCTTGATCTCTTCGTCCTGCACCTTTCCCTGTCGCTTCTTCTTGTAGTCAAAGTCTAAGCGCCGGCCCTCCATTTTCTTCAGGTGATGCTGAAAATGCAGAAACGGGCCACTTTGGGGTCAGATTCGATGACGTTAGTAAGCGTCCAAGTGTCCACATTCCTGTGAGCCTTTAACACGCTGTGCAGCAGAAGTGCCTTGTTTTCATTTACTTTAGTGCTTCTCAGTCTGATCTGTCATTATATACGCACGTTTTTCTGTTGTTGATATAAATTAACTTAACGCAATGCCAAGAAGCGGCCAGTTAATATCTCGGAGAATCTCTTATTGATCTAATTTCTGAAGCCAGATGCACATATACGACCATCAATCTGGTCTAATCAATAGCAGAATCAATGGCAGAAAGACACTTAGGGATTTCATTCTGCCTGATGCATACACAAACACATATCAACCTAGCTAATATTTTCTACCAAAAATGAAATGTTACACTTTTAAAATGGTTATCCTCAAATTACCCTTATTTATAATTAGAGGATAATTATTAATTGTTTATAAAATCCTGACACTCATTTTCATATTAAGCATCCCTAATGACTCATGTTTATTCCCTAATATGCTCTGCAGGCTGATGTAGCTACATTTAGCATCCCCACATTAATACATTCATTATAAGAACCATCATATTAGTTGTTTATTTTCTATGAAATAATATGGTAAGTTATTGGGGTTTATTTTGAAACAGTAAGAAAGTCATTAAACAATTTTTACCAATTGTAACGTTTGTCTAACTGGTGAATGGCAGTTTTTTCTCCAGGATTCCACACAGCCTTTAAAATCTACCCATCATATTCATAACTTCAATACTTTCGTACAAATGTCTCTGGAGACTATCCATTCCATCAGCTACCTTGCAAAAAAAAGAAAAGTATATTGTTTTGTATATATGTATTGCTATGTTGCTATGCAACAAGCGACAAAATGAATAGCTATAGTTAGTTCTGTGTTGTTTATATGAAAAAAGGCAGTTAAATACATTGTTCACATTAGCTTAATAAATAATTAAAAGTCCATGGCAGATAAGGGTCCAAAAAATTTTTTTTAAAGTATGTATTTTTTCTATAGAAATTGGGTCTAAACTGTAATCCGGTACCTGTATCTCTTTTAGATCTTTATCATGCAGGTTCTGTAGTGGGTCGATGAAGTTCTGCTTCACCTCCATGTCAAGGGCATCTTTCACCTCCCCGAGTTCACGCATGGCCTCCCCAGCATCGAGCAGAGCAAGACCTGAAAGTGCACAGCCACGCTCAAAACTCCAGCAATCCAGACGCATCCTGCGAAACGTATAGTTCCCCAAGAAGCTGTCACAAACACAGCTTTTTGGTCAGTGTAACACACACTGGGTCTGCGTTGGCCAAAGCTGTTTACCAAAGCTGGACTCTTCTCCCAGCTCCCTGCCAAACTTCTGCATGGCCTCCCCCAGCACGGTCTCTGCTTGTGGGTACCCTGGGCCTTTCTCCTGCCCCCTGATCTTGGACATGGTGTTGATCATGCTCAGTTTTGCTCTGGATGCTGGAAGGGAAAAGCACAGCTGACAGTCAAGATTCTGTCTTGGTACCAACCGATCCAAGGACAAAGCAACTTCCTCTGGGCCACAGGCTGGCTGAATATCAGCCTATTCATATACTGGTCCACGCACATACTTCATTTTCACTACATAAATTTGGATTTGCTCCAAATCCACCAGCTACAAAGACAATATCCTAGACCCAGTTTTTCAAATCTCACAATCAAATTTCCATATAATAGTCAAAGTCTATATTTTTGAGTAGAATGAAATGTACTCTTATTCTTTTCTCTGTCATAACGATAACAAGCTGTGCATGTCCTTTTTTCAGGTGAGTATGTATGTGACTAAACACTGTAGCTCACCTATGTTGGGTTTTAGAGCTGTGTGCGTGTTTGTGACTGAACACTGGAGCTCACCTGGGTTGGGCTGTAAGTATTCAGTTGTCTTAGTCATGATGTCTAACACGGCTCTGCTAGTGGTGTCCACCTTCTAGAGCGAAGCACAAGAGAAAAAGAACATGAGGTCAATCCAGACAGAACCATTAAAACGAGTTGCATGATTTGTATGCTTGCTGCTTATGACAGAGCCTGTGGTTTACATTACACGTGATTATTACACTAATAAACTTGGCCTATATGACCTATATTACAGACATGACCAATATGACCTATATTACTGACATGCCCTTTATGACCTTTACTACAGACATGACCTATACGACCTTTATTACAGACATGCATTTTATGACCTATATTACAGAACTTGGACGTGACAGAGATATTAGAGTGGTGAGAAAAGGACCAACGGACTGCACCATGTTCACTGTAATTACTACACAAATAGCCTATAATTGTATGTAATTATTTTATTTTACAGATAAAAAAAAATATATATTAATTATTTATCCTTTCCGCGCGGCCTGGTAGTGGGCCGCAGCCCGGTGGTTGGGGACCGCTACCCTATATGACCTATATTACTGACATGCCCTTTATGACCTTTATTACAGACATGGGCCATACCTTTTCCATTTCTTTGAAGTCATCATCGAGCTTGGTTCCTTCTGCTCCACCAACCTTTTCACTCACTTTCTGCAGACAGACAGATACACAAATTACTATAAACGAGTAGTCAGGAGGCCAGCATCAGCAGCAGTGTGCAGGTGCCACTGCACCGAGTCATGGAGGAGTCATAGAGGAGACATAGAGGAGTCTATCTTCCCCATGAATACTAATGTTACAACACATCCATATGGACGGCTTTTTTTTTCACTTCAACAAATGCTTCATGGTGGAATCTCTCTTCTGCGTGTTGCCTGGAGTAGCTTTTTCAGCAGTGAGTGAGAGTATTGTGACATAGGCCCCACGCTGGAATTCCCAAGTGCCCCCATATAAAGTTTTCATGCACCGTGACAACAGTGTAAATCATCTGGAATAGTAAGATATGAGTTTCTCTAAAGCAAGGTTATGCAGGCAACTTTTCTTTTACCAAAGGACACATGGAAGCCCTAGATCCTGAGACACACATGCACACATGTTACATCCTGACCAATTGGCTCTCTCTCATGGTCTATGGAAGGCTGCAGTGATCAGCCAAAAAAGCCCTTTTTTATCCGTTCTTTATGGTCTGTGGAAGCTTCCAGTGATCAGCCAAAGGACACCTTTTAATTGGCTCTCTTTCATGGTCGGTGGAAGCCTGCAGTGATTAGACAGCTGCTCAGTGCTCGTCTCTGGTCCATATTGTCAGACAAAACCATGAATATGGCCTTTTTTCATTGATATGGTCTGCTGCTGTAGTTTCTGTGATGTCCCTCACCACAAGCCCAGCCGAAAATTCAGCTCCACCAGAGCAGAAAAAGCAGAAGTAGCAGGAAATGAAAACATTATGGTTTGCACGTGCTGTTCCATGCCATATTTTTACTTGGCTTAAATCAGTTACCCCGAACACATTG
>JAOVYW010013137.1:15278-29280 GCA_025775045.1 Hiodon tergisus | reverse complement strand
CTGCTGTGTGCTAATCCAAGAAGCTGGTAGATGTGTCACTCAAACCCACTCTCAGTGAAACAAACTACAATTTTTAATTGACAGAAAAATGGTAAGTGGATAATGTACCCCCATTTGTCGGACCGGGGGCCAAGGGCGTGGGTTCCGAATAAACAGTCCTAGCTTGTGGTGGAAAGCGACGACCCACCGGGTCAAAGGCACAGTCCCGATCTCATTTTAAAGTAGAGCCTACAGCACACAAACTCAGATTATTTCTGGAGACCCTATTAAAATATGAATATAGCTAATATACAGCTAAATGAGTCCCTCCCCTCTACCCAATACCTCCCAAAGAACACATTTGGAATAAGCTTCTCAGGGCTGCATGGTGACTCCTTACGTGTTTGGCTGTACAGTTAAAGGATGACACTTGGTATTATTTTCTTCTCTATTATTAACTAAATTAGCTGCAGTTATTTGAAACACCTTCCAAAAGAAGGTATTTTCTATCTGTGCGATGTTTGCCACACAGCTGTTGGATCAACCACGTATATCTGTTTAGTAGGCTCCGGCTTCTTCGGTGTAGGTTTTCCAGAGATAAAGGCAGAGATAAAACCCATTAATTTTAAATATGCCATCAGTGAAAGTTGTTTGATTAGTGCCATTTTTAGAAATGGGTTTATGTTTTGCTTTTATACATGACATTATTTGTTATAAATTAGGACATTTGCAAAATGTTTTTTTCTATATCTCTTTAAATGTACAGCGGTTTTGATGAGCCGAGTCTAGTAAATAAAAAACGCTGAAATGAGCACGTCTACGTCACAACATTTTCCCCATTCAAGCGACTGTGTAGAGAAAGGGGAAATATTACTGGACTTGGGAAGCGAGGCGGCGCTGGGTTCCGTGAAAGGGACAGTTTCTATAGAACTGCAATTTCGTAAGTGTGATCTTTTCCTTTTCTGCTTTTGCAGTTTGGTGTGCGGGTGCAGTTTGTAAAACTGAAAAACAAATTGACTGTGTCAACGGCATCTAACATTTCTGCTTGGTTTCTGTGGACTGGTTCCCTATTATCATGTTTTTGAATAAAATTTGAATAAAATTTATCTTGCTTTATTCTTTTAGAAAAAAGCACGAAACAGGTGGATTTAACTTTTCATGGTGGTGAGGGCAGAAACAGCATTTTGTTATAGATTACAGGGTAATTTACAAACATGCATGCGGACACCTCGAGTGAAGAGAACTTGGACCCTTGCTGTCGTTTTTAACTTGCACTCGTGAAATTAAAACTCTTATAACAACCGGTTAACGTGGTACACACAACCAGAACCGATTTTTAGGTGTTATATTATTCACAACCGTGAATATTTTACTAACAGGTAAAACGGAATAAACGCAACCATTCGTTATTTTATCAATCATCAGCCTACTTCAAATTCGATTTGCGGTTTTCTTGGTTCTGGTAATATTTTTTTAAGACGTACAATTCTGATGGAATCCGTAAACTTTCATCATGAATTATCCCCGAGAAAATTAACTAAATACTGAAAACAAGAGACGCCCGGCGATTTTTCAATAGCAGCACCCTACTTAACCCTCACCCTGGTGTTGACTGTGCATTTCCTGGGCTCTACCATGCACTCAGTAGAGGGCCAAAGGTGCCAAAACACAAAAAGAAAAATTAATGTGTATGTATAGAAAATTTTGTAATTTTAAATGTTTTTCTTATCCTTAACTTTACATTAATTTTCCTTTGTTTCGATAGTGCGCAAGACGGTTTCTTTTACTTCTTCACTGTATTTGTTATGTTAGAATGGCTGTGCATATTTAACTCATAAGTGACCGCAGGAAGCCTAGATTCGATGAGTGACTTTATTGACCTGAATCCTCCAGCCCTGATTCTAAACTTCACCACTAGATGACAGTAAGCGACTAATATTACTTCCTCCTTTCTGAGTAATGTTCTGACGAGTGTCATTAAAGTCTCGTTTACTCCAATTAACTTTAACAATTCCATCCATTTCAATTATTCACTTGTGCCATTGCCAGGTGTTATTTTGCTGTTTACAAATAAAGGATGTCTCCAACAAGATTTTGATCATTCTTTCTTAGGTATTTTAAAGTGACACGAATGTACTGAACCATGTGAATCTCTAACTGCCCTATGAAGGGAGGAGTGGACTACCCAAACCTTGCGTTTGATTCTGACTGCTGACGAACACTCAGACTACCAAAGCACCTGCTATATATTTACGGAGTTCAGTACTTTGATGCCTGTCGCTCTATGATGGGATACTGTCTCACCAGTCAGGTGTGTGTGGCTAGGCTGGACCCGGTTGTTCTGGAACACATCCCTTGGCTGGGTTATCTGGACCACAGTTTTCAAATCGTGTCACAGATTCTCAATGGGATTGAGATCAGGACATTGACCGGGCCACTGTAGGAAATTCGCCTTTTTGTCCTTGAGCCACTCAGATGGTGCTTTGAACGTCTGCTTGGGCTCATTGTCCTTCTGGAAGGTGAATTATGATGACCTTTCACTCTTAATAAACTGCAGCACGTATTTTTGGTCCCCAGGCTAAAATTTTATCGGTAGATTATTCAGTTCTAAAAATATACCTGCGTTGACCTGCCATTTAAAAACCGTCTCTCTCGCTGATTATCATGCCATTTTTCACGTTCAGGAGCTGCCTGCTTTGGAGTCCGATCTACTGATATACTCTATTGTGTGAGGTAGACAACATAATTCTGCATTTCTTTTGCTTTTCAATGCTTTTAGTGGATGTTATATTCCCCACTTCCATCTGGATAGAGTTCCTCTTACTTCAGTGCTGTTTTTAAGTAGAAAATATTTATTGACGTATTGAAGTTGGTTTAATCGGGATGCGTAGTGTTTGTAGTATGTAGCGATTTGAGAGCGTTCTCTTTAAACTAATGGCATTCATGCCTTAGCTGATAATTATAAAGTATTAAAGCTGATTAAGTCATCTCCTAATTTTAGTTTAATGGAGTGGTTTATTTATGATAGCCTTTGTGTGAGATTGACTGTTTGACATTTAAAAAAATGTGTCATTTTAAAATTCCTGTCATGTAGCGGAATAATTAGAAGTGAGACCTGCTGCACGTATAACTTTTGACATGTTGTTGTCATTTTTAGAGAGCAGAGCAATAACAAAACTGGTCCCATGGCGAATCTTCTTGTGCTCTGTCATAGTTTATACACTTGAACAAAAAAAGAAGAATGAATTATGTTCTGCAGAATAGGAAGGTACAGAATGTAATTTTTGTGTAATTATTCTGCAAAATTAAGATCTACGGTTTTGTTACTAATAAGGGGGAAACAAATTAATTTATATTAATGCATTTCTCCCGTGGGTTATGTGCAAACATAAGAATACACCGAAATCAGAAACATACCTCACACACCTGACCTGTTTTAACCTGGTTCAGTGTGAAGGGTACGCTTGCTTTCTCCACTGAGGAGATACACTCTTGGTGGAATGTTGGATTCAGTTTTTGTTGAAAAAATCCCATGATATCCAGTTTAATTTATGCATCCCTGGTATTGGCGCCATCTACAGCTGAATGACATGAATAACATTATTATATTTTGCGTATGGTGATGGCCTGAATGATATCAATATTCAATTGTTAATCATTCCCGTTATCTGTAAACTGGAAGAGGTGCTTTATTTATGATATTTGATGGATTTGTTCGTTATGTTATTGGATGGATTTGTTATTTATGTTATTTGATGGATTTTTTAGTTGGTAGATAAAATGATGCAAATTCAGTAACCATGATTTTCTGTTTTAGCATTGATTAAGCTGTAGTCCGTGCTTGTCTGCTTCATGCACCCTCACACTTTAGTTAGAGTGTAATGAATTCCTATGAATAAAGTGAATGCGTTTATCCATAGACATAACCAAATAACACACGTCTGAGAGACCTTATCATGAAGTTTGTCATAAAAATATATTCAGTACAATAGAATCATGCTACACTTAAATATTCTTAAAAAAGGAAAACAATGTTTTACTAGTGACAAAATATTTGTGATTTATTAAATGTATATGTACCTTCCAAAATCGCACATGCCTCTCCTCGCTGTCAGAAAGGAACAACCAGTTCACAGATGTTGTCATGGCAACATCTGAAAAAAGGTTTAACTCAATTCCAAGTCGTAACTCAGTAATGCTGTCCTCGTGTCAGTGTTTTAACGTTATTTTCAGCTGGATACACAGCCTGTGTTTTAGGGACATTAAATGATGAGTACAATTCAATTGATTCTCGCACTTTTAACCAAAGTAACACCATTAACTATTTCTACGTTCACACAGCAAACTGATTTTTAAATTATGGCTCTGCAAGATGTACTTGCTGTCTAGGCAAGGTCCTAACTTTCTCCCTGTTGATTTTTCTCCAATCCAGGGTTTGCAACTAATGGCCAATTAGATACTCCCCTCACTGTTACCTCCTTTCTCATTCTTCTGTCTCAAAGAACAGTGTTTGAAGATAATTCCGATAAATGTTTTTTAAAGATACCCAAGATGCACTACGAATTTGAGTTCCGGACATACGATAACACTACTAATCACCTTTGAACACGGTTCTGAAAGTATGGCCAGATTGGTTTGGTTAACGTGGAAGCATACAAAAATAGTTTTTTTTCCTAAATGTTGCTAAGCGTTCCATGAATTGACACCTGGTTAAGTGGGTTACCAATGAGGGTGCACATTTGTATTTTTGTTAAGTCATTTGACATCTCTAGTTCGCAGCCGGTTCTCCCATATTACGGTCAATGAAGTTGCCTGCTGACCCGGAATCCCCTAAGGCGGAGGAAACGTGGCGTTGACACAGAGGAGACATTGGGATTGTACTGAAAGAGGGGACTGCTCGCGCTCCGGGCCGAGATCTTAGGACACGTGGAAGAGGCAGGCGAAAGCCGGGGCCATCATGGCAGGAGTTTTGGAAAGCGGCCAGATAGAAGTATAACCTTAAACCAACACTCTGCAACTCTGCACTGCTGTTAAGCCCAACAGAAACGTGGCAAATATTTAGCAAAAATACATTGGACACTACATGGCCAAATGTATGTGGACACCCCTTCAAATGAGTGGATTCAGCTAACTCTGCCACGCCCGTGGCTGACAGGTGTTTAAAATCGAGCATGCAGCCATGCAATCTCTATAGACAAACATTGGCAGTAGAATGGCCCATACTGAAGAGCTCAGGGACTTTCAGCTCAGTTCTGTCGTAAGATGCCACCTTTCCAAGTCAGTTCATTAAATTTCTGTCCTGCTAGAGCTGCCCCGGTCAACTGTAAGCATTAAAATGCTCCTGTGCACAAAGCAAGATCCATACAGGGATGTGGAGGCTGTTACGGCAGCAGGGGCGACTCCATATTAATGCCGGTGCTTCCCACAGGATTTTGGGACACTGGGGGGGGGGGGGACCCCAGTAAGCGGTTGTCCACATACTTATGGCCATGAGGCGTGTCATGCTTTTTCACTTCAAAACTGAAATGGCTTTAAACGATTCACAGCTGATTCACAGCTGAAGACTGCAACTGAAGTCAAAGCTTCCTCTACAGTCTGACATTTGTGCAGACGTGGTGTCTTTGTTTTTGGCAACCACTAATTGCTTGCACTTTATATACCCGTATTGAACAGCGTTTTCTCTTAATGATTGGAGAAACTTTTTCAGAAGTTAAATACAGTGAAGTAAAGGGCAACTGGTGGCTCTGATTTAGTCCCTGACAAAGAGGAAGATCAGAGCAGATACGCTACCCTATACACGTCCATTTCCTTTTTACCATTTACCGCTTTATATTCATATTAAACATAAGATTAAAGCTTTGATTTGTCCCAGCCTTTGTGTGATATATCTTTGTGGTTTGACTTTTTCTCTGCATGAAGTTGAGAATGGAAAGTACGCTTATTTAAATTTAAGCCTAATAAAGCCTGCAATCTTGGTAGGAAGCGTTAACCTGTGATGTATCCTCACATGCTGCAATTGGCAAACACAATTCCCCAGTTGATGAAAGCTGCCAGGCACACAAAGGCCTATTGATTTTCACTGGCATGATTTTGGACGAGTGCATTTGTGTCATTTCTAAAACTGGCAGCTTTTTAACACTTTTCTGGATGCTAAAAGGCTATGTAGAATTGTCACGTTTTCATTTATTTAGTTTAATTTCTATTTTTCAAGTATAGTTACTGTGGTTTCTTTTTGTAGAAGATCTTGATTAATTTCAAAAAAACTTTTTTTCAGCTGACCACACAACACAGAATAAGTGAGACTGTAATGGGCTAGAACTTTCTGGACTTGTGCATGTGCATGATTGATTATTAGGAAAGGATTTGAGTTTAGATCACTTGCAGGTATCGATACATTTGATTATTGTGAGTGTTTTTAAAACATGTTGTTATTAGTAAGATACATTGTAGATACATTGCTACTCAATAATGTTTCCACATTTTATGCTAATTTTATGCTAACTTTTGATCAGGAAATAAAAAATCAAACCTGTCTTTTTAAACTGTTTTGTGTCACAATTATGGTTAATTAGCCATTATCTGCTATTAAGATGGAGGGTTTGTGTTCTGTGGGATCATGTTCCTGGGAAAAATACATTTAGTGTTTACTATTTTTTTGTATCCTGTCAGTCATGAACACATACGAAGAGTAAAAGTTCCCTCGTGTGTTTTGATTGTTTAATTTGTACGTGTTATTTTTCACTGGCTACCTAAGAGAGAGCTTGCTTTGAGAGTCCCCTGTGGGTGTAGATATTTCCCTGTTAGTCCTTAACCATGTGCAGCACATTGTGGTCGAGTCTGGATTTGCTTAAGCGTCTGATATAATCTGTTCTGACACCCTAGACGTCCGTAGATCGCCATGCTAATTAAATATACTTGGCTCATGCTCCAACTGAAGATGGCAAACAGTGATTAGGTGTTTGCCACTCTGTAAAAAGGCGTGATTATATTATTATGATTATAGCTCTCTAAGTGGATTAAATCACCAGCCAGCCGGGATCTGATAAAGACCAAACACAGCTACTGTCAATCTGAATGAGTGGCAGCTGTGTTTGTGCTCCCTTGGGGCTGCCTGGCTAATAAACTGTTTGGTGTGAGTGGGCAACCAAATAAATTTCCAGTCATTACGACCCTTTCCTCGGTGCAGAGAGTCTAAAAATAGAACACTAAGTATTTTGTGCTATGATATGATTATGTTTTCAGTTTTTTTACATGCTTTTTAAGCACAAACAAAAGAACAAAATGCTTTTCTGAAATTTATGACCACCTTGATTTATCTTTTATATGAATAAATAAGAAATGCATGTCATAACAGGAATAGCCTTAATACTGTGAGCAACTATTTGTATCCCATGTTTTTATACAGTTTTTTCCTAGACACATTAGTAAGCTTCAAAGCAGCTGATGCAATCTGTGGGACACCAGACGACCACTAGTGGTGAGTAGGAGTAAGGTCAAACTATGCAGCTGTTAGTAATAGCCAAGACAGTGAAAGCAAACTCTTACTCTGCAGCATTCAGTGTAATTGAGTGGCAAATGAGACGGGATTCACCTTCTTTACCGCTGTGCTTCTAACATAGGTAGAAAATCCTTTAGGAAATGTTAAAATAGGCCGTTGGCACGGTATGTCCTCAAATGCCAGACAAATCACATGTGGATTTTTTTTTTTTTGTCCACACCATACATAGATTGATTTGCACTTGAATCCTGACTGACTGAGCGAGGTATGTCCTGTCCTCTACCATTTATTTTCCATTTATTTCTTCTGATTTCCATATATAATGATTATGGATACATAATGATTTTCTTTTAATTTAATCTAAGAGGGTTTCCATGTATTATTGCATAACCTTTTCAATTAAACTGTTCTATTAAAAAACGACTTCTTGTTAAATGTGTCCTATTGTAAAGGCGACTGTGGAATTAAATTTTTTTACTTCAAGCAATGTGTTTACACTGGGATGGCTGAGACCAGGTGGAAGAACAGGGTTGTTCTCTTAGCCTCTGAAAAATACTTTCTTTTTTTAACCTGAATAAAAATTAAAAGTAATTGAGAGTTATTCTCTGAAACTATCGTGAGAAACGGAAAGATGTATTTATGGATTCGGCCTTCTTCTGAAACTTCTTCTGGTATTAATCACAATCTCGGGTAAAAATAGAAAGAATCGATTTCTTATGAAATGGGAAGGCTAGATTTGTGATTGTCCATGAACTGAGCACAGTTGCTTCAGGTTCTGTGCTTCAGGTTCTGTGCTTCAGGTTCTGTGCTTCAGGTTCTGTGCTTCAGGTTTTGTGCTTCAGGTTCTGTGCTACATGTTTTGTAACATTTTTCCCGTTCAGAGAGACTTTCAATGCAGAAATATCAGTGATTGATTGGACAATTACCGCTGAACAACGGGCAATCTACGTAGCTCATCATCTCTCATGGAGGATGAATGACCCCAAAGAATGGATCTTCAAATAGCTCTCTAAAAACTCTCTCAGGCACCCTTTCTGTCTTTCCCCCTAGAACTCCTTTAAAAGATTTAATTGTACAACAAACAACTTTAGTCACTATATCAGCAATGCAGTGATTAATTCTTAAGAACATTTTTAGCCCTAAAAAGAGGCACCCAACGAACCCTTCCGAGTCGGCCTTTTCAGGCTGGGTTCAAGGGAGAGACAAACCACTTTCTTTCAGTGTTGCCATCAGTTTGTTTTTGGTGCCAATTGTGTGCATGTGTTTTCCTTCGCAGGCGAAAGGGTGGCAGGCCACTGGATCATTCAGCAGAAAGATTTTCCAGCATGAATCTGGCTTTTAACAGGAAAAAAGGTCGGGCCTTTTGTATTTGTTTGACTGTATGTGACACCTGAAACAACGCACACAAATACAAAGCACAGGTTTTCTCTCGTTCCATCTTTAACCATCTCCACTCAGGGTTTGTTTCCTGCAACCTGGCAATCTTCAGTTTCCATAATGACTCTATTAATAGGTTCCTACAGTAATAAGCCCACATTCCTAAGGGAATATTGTAGGCCCCTTGTGGTATGGGTCAGTGTTCAATCTGCATTATCATTCTCTCAGTTTCATCAGACAGGAATTGAGAAAATTAAGGTAGTAATCACCTGGGGCAGATTTCCGCTGTTGGCTGTAGATTGTTTTGTTTTCATTTAGCGTGGTGAAATGGCTTTCTTGGTGTTGGTGTCCATCATTTTTCATGAATGCTGTTTCTTGCTTTTGTATTTTTGAATATTCTAACTAGTGGCTAACTTATAAGTGTAACTACTTTCTAGTCTTTTTACACTAATTACACACACTAAATTTATATAAAAAACAAAAATCTAAAATGCAGTAGTAAATAACACTGGTACCATCTCTGAAATTATTAATATATTTACAGATTCAAATAAAATAATACACAGTTTAGTTCCACCTATAAATCAAGGGTGGCAACCCGGCATGAAAAATCGGCCCAGAATGTGCTAAAATTCTAGCGACTGACGCTACCTAAACAGCTCGGTAGAAAAGATGGCAACTGTCAGTGTTCATTGGAAACATTTAAGATTAGTTCTGCAATAATTTAGGACAAGGATTAAATGCTTAAATTTTCCAGTTTCCAGTATTGCTTTCCCATGCTTACTAAGCTTTTTTTTTATATTGTAGTCAATATGGGCATGCAGAAAAAACTAGTTTAAAATAATTCGCTAATTTAAATATATCTCTGTTTCAGACAAATCATGGACGCAAACTCCAGAAGCATTGACAAAGCACTACATGGCGTATAATGCTAGGGTATGTGTCTGTATTTTCCGTGTAAAAACGCCCAGGGATTTCTAGTGTTTATGTAATAACTGATTTTACGCTACCTGTCATCTTATTTAATACACGTTACAGTAGTTTTCTGCTCCTAAGTCTCCATGCTGGTCTGCTCCAGATACTACTGTTTTCACTTATCTACTTGTTGTTGCTTTCCTGAGTAGGTGTTCCATGCCTACTTGGCTAGAATTGTTTTGTATTTGGTTTAGTATGTATCCATGTTCCACACTATGTAACACTTTAGTTTGATAGTGTTATACAATGCAAACAAAAATATAGAAATCAGGATTCAGCAAAACAAAATATTATCCGGAGGCTTGATCGCACAAAATGTGGGCTGAGAAGGTTAAACATATCCAACTTGGAACAGTCGAGTTTTACAAAAATTACAAAAATTTACAAAGACTTAAAAAAATAAAAAATAATTTTAAATAGGACTTGTAATCTCGTTAAATATATTTCTGTGTTTTTCAAACCCTCTGTTTAGAGTTATTACATTTTTTAACTAATTTTAGCTGTAGGTCTATACTCATCCACACGGGGGTAGTATTATTCCATATTCTTTGCTCATTGAATGGTAAAATAAGCTTTTGTTTGGTTAGTAAAATTAGTGGGACCGTTTCAATATTTGGCTTGTTATTAATGTATGCATTTTAAACATGCTATAATAATGAATGTATTCATTCTCTGCATTCTGAGATCTGCACACTTTTTTTTACTGTATCCTTTTATACATGTTGTCACAGTTTAATTCAATATTTGTTCTGTCCTAGCTTTATTCCAATAGAGGAAAAATAACATTTGCGTTGTTTTTCACCTGAACGCTAGTTCCTTGGAAACACATACGTTGATCTCCCTAAAGGTACAGAAGTGGTTAAAGATGCGGTCAGAAAGCTAAAGGTAAGTTTGTGAGATAATGTATTATTTAATTATTTAGATTTTTAAATAAAATGTAATGGTCTCTAAACAACCAGATACATGACATGCTATGGTATATAGCAGAACTGCACTTAATTTAGTCGCAATATTCTTTGATAATTTATAAAATCAGTTTGTATCCATTAGATGTTGTGACAAAATGCAACAGGAATTAGGTAAACTCTGGTTGGATTTCTTTTAAGGATTGTAAACAGACTGTAAATAAGGTTTTAAGGTGACCTAGTCTGGGACAAACACACACATTATATTTAATAATGGGTTTTTTTAATGAGTTGAATAAGTAAGGTACTTGCAGAGAACAGAAAACGCTATTTAATATGGAATTAGCGGAATTAGCGGGTTGCCAACATTTTGAATTGGTCCCAGCCTTAGTATCATTACTGTTTACATTTTTTAAATCCTGAAAATGCTTGGATCCATTTGTCATCTTTCATGACGACTGGGAGAGTGTGGATTTCAGTCAGTGCACTGAAACATACAACACATAGCCCAAGATCAGCCCAGGCTCTGCCCAGGCTCTGCCCAGGCTCTGCCCAGAACTCCATACTTGAGAGACAGTGTCGGTCATTTCTCCCTCCTCCTCTTCCATGTCATGCAGTGTGTGCACTGGGTAAACCTATTTTTAAAATTACTTTCAGAGTGATCATTCTGTTATCAGGGTCTTGTCTAATTGTAATTTTTTTGTATATGATCCAACTAAAGTGCACTTCAGAGGAAGAATGTTGCTCTTTTTTACCCAGACCAGGGGCCAGATTAAATCAAAGGAAATGCAGTTTTCTGGGATTAAGCTAAATAATATCTCAGTGCTAAATAATGCGCTACCAAATCTAGCCCTTTTCGCCCTTAAAAAAAATACTTATCGTGTATTGGCAGAGGTGGGGGAGTGGAGTGTTATCACCCAACCAAATCTGAAGATTGTGTGCGATAACCCACGTTGCAAATGCCCCCAAACACCACAAGGTGGCACACTGACCGCATCAAGAATTTTCCATAAGAAAAAGTAGCACTTGAACTGTATGTCCTGTATGAGCGGTTTCTTCCTTGTGAACTTTAATTTCCAATATATTTAGAATATAGAATATATGTCACTAGATTTCATCTGTCCCATGAACCTATCTGTGACTTTGCCGTTACATTCGGCTGTTGAAGTTTAAAAGGCACAGGCCTGCCGACTGCAAGAGAGACTCCAAGCCCTGTGCCCAAATATCCAGTGTTCCACAGAATGTTACGCTTCATTCAATCTGTTTTACTTTATCTTTACAGTTTCAAAGGCATATCAAGAAATCAGAGGGTCGGAAGATTCCAAAAGTTGAATTGCAAATCTCAATCTATGGAGTAAAAATCTTAGACCCTAAAACAAAAGTAAGTAAGTGATTAAATATGACCCCTTTTCTGGCAGTTTTTGATTACTGGTGTCCAAGGCAATTATTAAAGTAATGCATTTTCACAGATTACTTTGTTCAAATAATAAAAAGGTCTTTTTTTTGTGTTAAGATTTAAATGATAATTATAAGAATAAACATACAATGTAACCATTTAATAGGTCATCTGCAACAGCCAGAAAATAGTTACAGCATAACAAATTACAAATTATTTTAAAATTTTCACCACAATTTGCACTTTACGTAAGTGTTATTGCTTCCTGGCTCATCCCTTCAAATGTTGTGCACGTAAGAAGTACAGTTTCCTCTTTTCCAGTTGCCTTCCGTTCACCCAAAATTTTATACTGTGCTGGTTAAACAGCCTGCACTAGAGATTCAGCTGACTTTTGAAGAAGAGACTTGTTTCTCTCTACATCATTGCCACGGTTCTGCTTCCACGCCGTGCTCCTCCTCATCTGGATTCTAACCTGAAAAATCCAGAACCTTGTTCTCAGTCTGCGCTTGAGTGATTTTTACAGATCTACGCCATTGAAAACATAATTTTAATTTACTTTCTTGGTTTTAGGAATGATGTTCTTAGTTGCAAAGGTTTACATAAAAAATAAATATGAATTGACAATGTTTCGACTTGTAGCGTATTCTGCTTCACGTTTAGATTATAATTGGAAGACATGGTGTTATTAGTTGGTCTACTTGTATAGTGTAAGCGTCACTTGGGTTCTATTCATTCATTGTTTTGTCGTTAAACAGAATATACAGTATAATTGCCAGTTGCACAGAATATCATTTTGTGCCGGTGACAAAACGGACAAAAGAATATTCACATTCATCTGCAAAGATCCAGACTCCAATAAACACCTCTGTTACGTCTTTGACAGTGAGAAATGCGTAAGTCTGTGGCACTTCTTTGGAAAATCGTCATCTTCATATTTATACATGGACCCAATATTTTCCTTTAAAAAGTCCTTAATAGGTAGAAAGAATGTACTTTTATCCCATGTTTCAGGCAGAGGAGATCACGCTAATCATTGGACAGGCCTTTGACCTGGCATATAAGAAGTTTCTGGAGTCTGGAGGAAGAGACGTGGAGACTAGGAAACAGATGGGAAGCTTGCAGAAAAGAGTAAGAATCATCAATTTCACTTTGTCAGAAAGAAGAGCACTCAGTCCAAGCCAGACTGGAAGACACTTGTATCTAAACATGGTTTAGCGTATTGTCTAAATCTTCATTAAGTGCTCATTGTTCTGGCATTGTGGCTTAGTTGTGACAGAAAATCTAAATCTGTCTGTATCTTGTTTATGCTTTTTATTTGTAATGTTGAGTTATTTGCATCCAAAATGCGAAAGCTGGCATGTCTTATCTCTGACGGTAGTTACTTGAGCGAAAGTCTTTGTTAATAGAGAGAAGAAAGACAGTTGGCTTTATCATGATGTTTAGAGTGAGGTCAAAAGTGTTCTCATTTTTATTTATGTTTTACAGATTCAAGACTTAGAAACTGAAAATTCAGAATTGAAAATGCAACTGCAAGATCTTGAGGAGCAGTTGATGATCTCGCAAATGTCATCAGTAAGTTTGAATTACTGACTCTACAGAATTTCAGTGTCGCGGTTGTCTTCCTGAGCAGCCATAAAGCATATCCAATGATATATCTGCTCTGTTAGTTCTGCTAACTGTGCTGGTAAAGTCTTCCTGTCATACTAAATATTCATTCCTGGTGCACTCAAACTCAATTAACAAAACACATGTGCTACAAAGGCCTTCTCTCTCTCTGGTTAAAATCTTTTAGAGATCTGTTTTAGGGGTCTGTTTTAGGGGTCTGTTTTAGGGGTCTGTTTTAGGGGTCTGTTTTAGGGGTCTGTTTTAGGG
>JAOVYW010013126.1:9918-23655 GCA_025775045.1 Hiodon tergisus | reverse complement strand
ATTACCAGAATCACAAATGTCAAATTTGAGCTACAACTAAATAACTATAATAATAATAATAATAATAATAATAATAAAAGAATGTAGGCATATGTATTTGTTAAATGTTATGTCCCCCTAATATGCCTCTAAAATTCAATCTCAACTCCATTTGAATTAATATGAACTACTAACCTACAACAAATTCCACTGTATCCTATGTCAGGAGCTTCTCTGGATAAAGACTGCAGTTAGAGGCCCTCACCTGAGGAGTCCAGTCTGTTGATTGTAGAGACAGCATCACTGTTGAACATCCAGAAATGACCATTATTACAGGACAGCAGGCATGGCTTGCATGGAGCCACCACGTGATACCCAACAATGTTGCCACTAGCGCAGAGAGAAGAGAGAGCCGTCATCAGCATTTCATCTGCACCATCTGTAAACGCGAAAATGCTCCTACCAGGCCTTTCTGTGTCATGTGAGCACATGAAACAAGCACTGAAATACAAATGACAGTACAAATACAATAAACTTCATTATTTTTCAAAATGGCCAAATCAAACCAAAAGTTGATTTAAGCACAACCAATAAAATTAAATTAAACGGATGTCACTGTATTTGGTCATTTAGGCGAGGTCATATTTAATTTGTTAATGAGGTTTTAACATTGTTATTTTAGACAACAATAATCTTAACCAATTGTTAAGATTAATATCTGATAAATATAATTTAAGGTAAACCAATCATTTAAAAAGCTATCAAATATAGAGGACATGTGCCAATATAGTTAACAACTTCTAGAGACTGATTTGTACAATAAATGCCATACTTACCACTTTAGACATGCAATGTCTCTTAGTTTGCATTTGCAGCTTTCTGTTGAATAACAGCTTGCGACAAAGTCGACAGTTCTAGAATGACAAAAATGATTGCCAGATATGTTAAAATGACATCAATTTGCGACAGATGGCCATAGCGATACATTGTAACTAGATTCTTCAAATTTTAGACATTTTTACATATTTCTGTCAAATATATAACTTTATAAAGGTTTCTTCATTAAATATAAAGTTGAATATAATAAATGGAAATTACGAGAAGAAAACGACTACGTTAGCCAGATGGTGAAATTAGAAAAACTTATCACAAGCTAATCATACCAATTAAATATCAGTAAGCCTAGTTCAACATAGCGTACCTGTATATTTCACCAGCTACTTACCTGTTAGGCGGTATGTCCGTTGAAAAAAGCTCGATTTCCGTGTCTGCTAAAAGTACGGCTTTCATTCCTCTTGTGCAGAGTAAGCTATCGCAGTATATACAATTCACTTGAGTAACACATTTATTTTTGAAATTAGACGTAGACATGGCGATTTAAGACGAGTCAGTCGAGCGTCAATATTGATGTCTGGAGCAGATTTGTTCTACAGCCTTTGTTCTACTAACGAACTTTCTCGTCTAAATTACCTATTTAAATTGTAATTAATAACAAATTGCGCTCATTTCAAGTGCAACCATCGCATAGTTTAATTTAAAATTATAATTTAACTTTCATATCAGTGTATACCACTTCCAGTACTATGCAGCATCGGTGCAAACATCTGTGTCGTCGACTATTATCTTAAAGCGTTCATTATAATCTGTTAGCTGGAATATCTTGTTTCGGACAGTTTCTCTTGGTGTGGATACATTTCAAAATTGATCTATTCTAACTAAGCCTCTACTTCGCGTCAGTTTTTGTTTACACCTTTCTGATTCAACCAGCAGTAGCGCAACGAAACTTCCTGAAACAAATTCAAATCGTGCCATCGCTTATTTGGATTGGCTACAGGAGCCCACAGGCATTTCACCATTGGCTTACATAAAAATACATCGATAAAGATAATTGGACAATACTAAAGCTTCGCAGTAAACTACTTGCATTCTATTGGCTGAATCCCTTGAGAATCTTTAACACGTAACAAGTTAATAGCCAGTATTCTATATATGTTTTTCTATTGGTCATATAGATACCAAGCAACAAAAAAGCTACACTATCAACAGCTTCTTTGATTATGAACTGATTTCCCTCAACGTGGATGTAAATAACATTATCAGCGTATTCCTTTATGAATTTTATTCATGTTTATTGATGTTATGTATGTTTAGATATTATTCGAAAAAAAGAAGAAGAAAAAAACGCAATCGCGCCTTACACATTCGATGCGCGTTTGATTGGATGATTTCAGCAAGTGACATATAGTCATAGCCACTCCCATTTTCCAAAAAAGAATCTTCAAACTCTTTTCCGATCTGTCAATTGTTCTTTCATTCTTAATGCTATCAGCCAATAGAGAGATAGGACAGTTTCATATTTCCAATCTAAAGGGGCGGGGTTTTTATTTCAGATTTTGGAGAAATGTTCGAAAGTTGAAAGCAATGTGGTAGACGAAAACTGGTTCCTTCAGAAATTTACGAAACCTGATGGAAAGCGGAATTCACGGTAAATTTGCTTGTCATTTTCTTGTTTTGGCCTTAAGTGCAATGTCTGTTTTTCCTTATAAGAAACTTAACAAAAAGTTGTATTTCTGCAAAAAAAATCAAGAAGACAATGTGTCAACCATGCGAACGAATATGATGGATTTGTAACTCGCCTGCTACTACTTCTCGAGTGTTTCTTGCAGCAATTCAAATGGAAGCTATTTTCTTAATATTTTTTCCGGATGATTACTTGAAAATGTATCCAGTGAGAAGTTTAGAAATGTGTATGTCACTTTCTAAGTTTAGCTATAGCTATGCATTGTTCCTAAATATACTGATATTGACAATGGTGTAGACAAGCAATCAATTCTGAAACCGATCTTGCCGGTTGGATAGCTGGGTTGTTCTCTGGGCAGCGGTCGAAATTTTGTTTAAAATATATTTTTTGATCCAGGATTTTGATATTAGAAATAATAATTTCTATAAAGCGTAAGTAATTTGGTTATTTTGTCTGTACTTGACAACTTTTTGCCAAGTGTAACCGTTATTTTAAGGGTAAACCTCACAAGTTATGTTTCTTTGGATGTTTTATGGATACAGCGAGGTCCAGGTTCTGTCATATCACACCCCTGGTTACTCTAAATGCCCTGCAATTGTCTTACTTCAAAACGTAATATTAATATCCCACATTTCACGGAGTGGTCTGCAGATATAATTCAGTGCAGATACATTACAAAAGCTAGGGACATACGAGTATTTTCTGTATTTAATTAGCAAGTGTTCAAACATATGATTGTCTGCGTTGACAGAATGTATAGCTGCAAATTGTTGTAATTTGTTCTTTAAATTTAAATCGATGTTTTTCCCCTTTAACATTTAAGTATTTAACTAGGTATGAGTCTGTCATTGGATTCCTTGTTACGTATATCCATAGATTCCCACGGTTACATGGACCTCAATTATGCGCAAGTGTTAGCCTTGTGTTGCACTGTGTATGTATCTCACTGCATAATCAAACAAACCTATGCTGCTCTTCATTTCAGAAGGAAGACGCACACTGCATGACACGTTGCTTGCCGTGTTATGAGCCCTAGCAGTGAGAAGAAACTTTTTGGAGCCTCGGAATCCAACAGTGAACTAGTTTTTTTATGTTTGTTTTTTTGGTGCAAGGGAATGACTCTTCTATTTTTCTTGTACAACCGGGTTCAGGGACGCATATAAAAAAATCAAACGAATAACACGGTTGCCTAAAGTCTCACAATGCGGACGGCTTGAACAGCAACAGGGAACAATAACAATCCGGCGGCGGCTTGGTTAGCTACAATTTATCTCTGGATCTCCCTTCATCAGATTAGATATAATTTGTATTCAAATTCTTTATTATCAGCACTATTACGGTCCAGTGTTCTAAATAAATCAAATAGAGATGACGTCTCCGGCGAAATTCCGAAAGGACAAGGAGATAATAGCGGAATATGAAACTCAAGTCAAAGGTAAGTGCCATATTTTGAAGTAGCCTAATATGTAGTATTTAAATTGTGATGCATTTATTGATTATCTGCATGTTCATGTACTTCAAAACTGATTTACAGGCGTAATTTTATGTGTAAAAGGTTTCCACCACATGCGTGTAAACCTAAACCGATTATGATATATTTTACGACGCAGTTTTTTGTTGATTCTTGTGTACTGGTTCACTTTCTGCGCTTATCGGTCAATATTTTTACACTACGCTTTACCATTTTTGCGACATTGATCTGACAACATGCTTTGCCTTAAAAAGAAAGATCAGAAGAAAGCGTGCGTGGCATTCCCCTTCATATAAAATTGAAAACTGTTACGTTTACTCTTAAATTTTCACAGCCGCTGGTAACAATAAGGTTACATTGGTGTTGGACTGATGTGTTTTAAAAACTAAAATTCTCAATTGTAATATTTTGTTACTGCGTATATCGATTTGCATTGTTTAGGCAACATAGGGCGTTTTCGTCTCCTGCGTATCCCCGTAAATGCTGGTGTGGTGCTGTTTTAAAGCTATTGATTTTTCTTCATGTCATCGTGTTGCGTGTCTAACACTTGAGTATTCTGCATATGTGAAGCGGGCAACATGTTGGTCTGAATAAATACCCATGGCTCACGTGCGTTAAGTAGCCCCAGTTAAGCGTGGACTGGTCCGGCGTTGAAGGACGTGCAGGATTTCGAAAAGCTTGTGGTTTTTTTTTTTGGTGGGGGGATGGGTGGGGTGTTTATTGCTATTAACTATTTGATTTTCGCGTTTTATGTCATAACTTACATATGCAGACCTTTCGTTTTATGTGCACTTTAATGTTTTTAATGCATCGACACATTACAGGCCCTAATGGTTAATTTAGCATAGTAAAGAGATTGGGGGTGGGGTGAACGACAGGATCAGAATTCCTGTTTCCTCCACAGGAAGACGTTTTGAGTTTGAGGAAGCGATTGTAACAATAACCTCCTTTTCCCGTGGGCGCAGATGTGCTAGCACGTAGTGTATGCGCATTCGTATTCATTTTATGACGCGCTGTCCCCCAACACAACGAGTGTATATGAATTCCTCTTTTAAACATTTTACATGAAGCATTTCGTAACCGTGTCTACATATCACCGTTGTTAGGTCAGCTCAATAACAGCCAAAATTTAAAAACCCTGTATCTCTAGAACTATTGGTCAGTTATATGCTTCGGATTCACAAACTTCCGGGTCAAAAATTAGCCACATTAGTCTCTTTTCGTTTGGCAGACAGGGTTACTCTGGTTATCTCAAGTGCTGAAATCCCAAAACATGTAACGTTAACACTAACTGTAGCTGACAATTAAAAAAAAACATTATTTTGTTGACACAGTTCAGTCCAATTGGACCCCCATGAGATTCTATAAGTGTATGGAACTCTACTGGAGCGATGGATGGAAGAGATATTTCCTCATTGGATGATGGTTGTGGAGAGCACTGTCCAAAATGTCCATAGGTATTCAATTGGGTTGAGATTGGGTGACTGCGAAGGCCATAGCATATTACTCGCACAATACAGTTGCCCCTCATGCCCTGTGGATGGGGCATTGTTATCCTGGAAAAGACCACTCCCATCAGGATGGAAATGTTTCACTATGGGATAAAGGTGATCACGCAGAATAACTTTGTAATGATTTGAGTCACCCTTCCTTCTAAGGGGACAAGTGTACCCAAACCATGCCAGGAAAATGCCCCCCACGGCATAACAGAGTCTCCGGACCCCCCTCATTGTAGGTTTATCCTTTAATTTGTCCCCTGTCTGTATGTCGCTACAGTGATGATGCTAGTTAAGTAGCATTACACAGGTTCTGTAGAAATCAGACTTGGGCCGATAACAGCTGCTAGAGAGTATGTTGGGGTGAACAATGTGCTGGCATGTTAATGCATTTGAAATGGTTGCATACCAAGCAAGTTGGCAGTCCATTGTTGTTATTTAATATTGACTTGGTTTAGGAAGATTTTTTGAGATGAGGAACCAGACTAGAACTGCTGAAATAAAGGATGTCTGCTCTGTTTGTAGTTGGTGTTTTGTGTGGTCTGCCTGTGTCCTTAGGGCAGTTTTCGGTACTCTGTGACATGAGCTTCCATCTCTGTCATACAGTAAGCATGAGATGGGAGGCAGCCTTTATTGTCTCGCTGCACTTGCAAACGCATGCATATTGATTGAAGGGCGGCAGTAACGTCGCTGGCTGAAACACGCAATTATTTTTACTTTCCCCTGTAAGGATCTTACTCATGCAGTTTTTTCCCCCCGTTTTCTTGAAATAATGTAATGTAATTTTGTGCCCGTAAGACTGAACAAGCTGCTATACAATTACAGCTGAATTTTGGGCTATTGGACTCTCTAATTGGACTGATAATCCTACGAGGAGGTAATTTTCCAGTACGGCAGAGCGTGTGTTCCAGAAACACCACTGCTGGAAGTCTGCGAGCGTGGCTTGTATCTGACAGGACAGTGAAGTCCCGTGCCGACTGAACTCCAGATTCCTCATGGTCTCCCTGTACATGCTAATGTGCACAGGGTATTTCTGAGACCTTTCTAAAGGAGGTGAGGTAAACGGTGGCACACTTTAGCGTTTGCTGAACAAGTCCCTCTATGGATTCCCTCAGACCAGTGCATTTTTTCCTGACTGGGGCTTGGCACAGCGTAATGTGCAATGATCAAATGTACCCAAAGAGCTCACTTGGCGATACGAATTGAACAGTTTCCTAAGTCTGCATCAGCATATTCTCTTGCCTTGTGTTTTATTAAGTGGGAATGTGTGAAAGGAAGCTAGGGCACACTTTTTTATTTATGCAGAGACCTTTACATCCAAAAGCCATTCAGCTGTAATAATCAGATCCGCTGTCTGGAACAGTAGTCTTTTGTCTATGATTTTAATTTTGCTCAGTCTTTTGAACTTTCTTGTTCTTGTGAGCTGTCCGAGAAGCATACAGCATCACGTCCATCCAAAGTTTCAGGCACGTCATTTTGGTTGAAGTTTCCCCTGGTAAGCGTAACATTTCTTAGGGTAAAAAATATTTAGCCTCAGTCCAGTGAGGAAACCCAGTGAACAGGTCGGTTTTTGCACATAAGGCGTTTTAACCTGGTATTTGTGTATGCCATTGACAGCTAGAGTTTTCTTTAAGCGTTCTTGTCCTGATTATCCTATCAAATAGTTTGTATTTGGTGGGTTTTTTAAATAGTAACAAACAATTATTTTAGTTAACTTGAAGTCATAGAAGACTACAGGTAACTTCAGTGATACGGTTGAGAATCCCAGATACAGGCAATACGGAGCTTACAGATTGCTATTCATTTTGCAAATATGGCTCTCTTCTAAGAAACCACTTCCAGTCAAGGATTTACATTGTGACGTCTGACTAATTCACTGTGGAATCAAAGCTGCCTTGATTCTTCCTCATTTTCATTGACTCGTACGTTTTTTAGTTTTTTTTAAATACAGTGCATTGAGACAGTACAGTGAACTACAGTCTTGGCAGATCAAAGGACTATGAAAAGTAAGCTTCTTCTGGATCAGAGTGGGCCGCTCTGGGCATTACATTCAATTGTTTCCACAGTCTGTGAGATTATTCAGACTGGGAACATGTCCCCTACAGTCGTTCTCTTTTCTGTTCTCAGCGGTTTTGGTGACCGGTGCAGGGTAATGGGGACTATAAAGATGGATTGGCTCCAGTTTGTCTGGACTTCTGGAGGTGCAGAAATATGCAGGCCCCACGTAAAGAACCGATCGGGATAGATTAGAAAATTAAGCAGAACCTCCACTAGACTCAACTGCCCTGCCAGGGGTCTGCTCAACCAGCCAAAGAAGGAATTCTTTGTGGTCGGTAAAAATGTACAGTAATTTCTCTTGCCACAGCTGGGTAAAATTAGGATCAAATTCCAGAAATAACAGACAACCTTTCCCCTGCCGCATTCTTGAATGACAAAGCTCTGTATGTAATTGGGAAGATTAGACATTTGCACATTGAGTATTGAGCTGAACAAATTTACTGCTTCATTAAGCTGCATCACCGAATGCTGTGTTCTCTGTGTTCGAGTTTTTGTTTAGATTTTTTATTTTCTCCCCCCATGGCTTTTTACAAAAAACAGCTAGCTCCTTCATCCTATGTTTGATAAATGAAACAATGGGACAATGGATTTTTTATGGGCTACTGCACATGCCCTGATTGCTGAAAATGAGCGTTTCATCTGCTAAATCTCACATTTATTGAATTATGACATCAGATTTCTATAACTACCCTTACCCTTTTTTGTTTTTACATGAGATAAACGTTTTTCTCTTTCTGCTGCATTCTTCCGTGTTGTCAGATGACCTTAGTTGGTCATTAAAGGTGATCGCTGAATGCATTGCTCTGCCCGTTGCTCGGGATATGTTTTGGGATACCTTCAGGATCACCTCTACACCTCCTACTCTAGAGATGATCAGGCAATGTAATACTTAAGAATTACCTTCTTTTTTTTAACGGCAGAAGTTGCTAGGTTCCTGCACACCTGTGTGAGGGAGAGGTGACAAAGATTGCCCCCCCACCCTGCCCCACGAGAGGCGGCAACACCTTTTCCCTTATGTCCGGGGGGGGGGGCTGGCCCCTGGAGACTGAGTAGCACCTGGGGGATGCTAGCCCCAGAGAGTGTGCAGATGCACATCGGGGCCCCCAGAGAAGAGGATCACATACCCTAGGCCACAGTGGGGTGAAGTGTCAGCCAAGCTCTATGGTATGGGCAACCTCCACTCTCCTTAGCAAGGGTCGCTTACTTTTTGTTTTTCCATTGCTTGTCATTCTTAGTGGGGGAACCTGTGGAGGAACCTGCAAGCCCTAATCTATTTGTGATGTCATTTAGGTACATCTAGAGTAGCCACAAAGTTTGGTCCGCACACCTTGCATGCTTCATTCCAAACTTGTGATTGGTTACACTGTAGAACCTGCCCACGTTACTTATTGGAGATATTCGATTTTAAAAAATCTACCCGTTAAATTTCAGCAGGTTCTACAGCAATGCATTCAGCGTTGTATAAACATAATGAGGAAAAGTTTAACATTGCACAGTTAGCTACAGTAACAGATACATTTCTGGTTGCATCTCGTTTATGAGGCACATTAGAATTGGCTGTAGGTGTTTGTTCTGTTTTGACTTATTTCGCGTAGACACTGGATAGTGTTAGCCATTATGGCTAGTAAAAACCAGTATATCCTGACATCTCGTCTTATGCTAATCAGAATTACTCAAGGAATGAAGGGACTTACTACTAATCAACAGGAAAGAAACTAAAAATAATATAATTGGATATAAGTTTTCTCAACACGCATCAACAAAATCGGTAGCCCGGTTATCGCCGATTTGAGCTATTGTCCGTATTGACTGTTAACCTTTGCCGTCTCTGACAATCAAGGGTTCGCACAACATGTTTATGATAAACTGTGAACGAACCCCTGGCCATCCCTCACCCCATCATGGCCGATCGGATCACTGATGGCATGTACTCTCTTTCTCATTAGCGAAAGATTGGGCGTTCATTAGGGTTCAAGCAGCAAAAGTCTACATTTTCCAAAAAATAGCTTTAAGCTCTAAACTGGCATGCTCATACTTTTAACTTAAAATGACGAATATGTACTCTTTACATACAATGCTTAAATATGTATTGTGTAAAGAACCACAAATCACATTAGCTTCACATTAGCTTGGAGTATATGGTCTTTATTCCAGGCCCTATCTAAATTGCAAATATGTATTAGATAAGATCATAATGTGCTTAAATGGTGAGCTAAGCAAATTGAGCTTATCTGCATACAAATCCCTACTTTGTCCTACTTTTTTCCTGAAAACTTGTTCCTTTGCATGCTGATACAGTTGCAGTCTGTACCAATGGTTCAAAATGTATGCTAGAACCGTATTGTTTTTCTTGTGACTTCTTAGTGTTTGAAGCACTACCCGCTGGTGCCCTATTGACTTTGCTGTGATTTATTTTTATATAAATGTGTGATTGAAAATGCTGTCTACATAATTCCCTCATGAAACCAAAAAACATAGGCTTATCTGTCATTTCCTATTGGCACTTTTCTAATGATGTGGCGGCTTTGAATGCATGCGTGCTCGGCAGTAATACAAATTCTCATGGCTTTAAACTACGTTTTATCTGATTTATTGAGGCCATGGCAGTTGGCCAACCATTGCTGTATTTAGTTTTTTGTACGATGATTACATTGCCATGATGACTAATACACTGCGAGAGAATAGTGATATGACGCGAAACAATATGGGCCTAATTCCTTTTGGAGCAACACAGTTGAGCAAACAAAATCTATTGTCTAAATCACATTTTGAAGATTGAAGTATGGGTTCCTGATTTTTTGAACATGCCGCTTGAACCCTGGTTTTCAGCAACGTTTGTTCTTGTTTTTATGTCACCACTCAGGTCTTGTGTGTTACATGATGAGTGTGTTTGTTTAAAAAAAGGGGATATTCATATGTAAATGGATGTTTGTCTATCATGGTGAACTTGGGTATTTAACGAATACTTCCTGAAACTGACTTTAGCTGAAAGTCACCCTTCTTACAACGGAACATCGGGGCTTGATTACATGGACATGAAGATTCTACATCGACAGAAACACGTTTTTAAGTACCACAAATCAACAACTCTGTTTTTAATTCTTTCTCAGCATTGACCAAACCTCAGTTAGGGGTGGTTACCATTGATTTGCAATAGTGCATCAACTTTACAGGCTTAATGTCTTTACTGCTGGGTTTGGTGTCCAACAGCACCACAGGGGCTCGGACAAAAAGTAGATTCATAAGGACGTGTCCTTTAGGCACTGGATAGGAAGAACTTGGATATGGCTAATTCCAATTCCACAATTCCAGCTATGTCAGTGTATATCACATGCTGCAGTTTTTCAGGCCCTCAGTTTGTGGACTGTCTGCTGCAAAGCCTGATTGTGATTTTGGCAAGGATACGAACTCAGGTGGTACATGTTTGGACCCTCTCATGGAAAGTTATATTTTATCCTTAGCCCCTAATTGCTTAATTATTACCACCAGTTAGTTTAAATGATTATAAAGTGTTGGTGATGGATCTGATAAGGAAGGACATGAGACCGCATGGCATCTCCAGCTAAACATTCATCTCAGTGGAATGGAGATTATCTGCTTCTGCTGCATTCATTTAGAACCATCTTAGAATGATGCTTGATTGTGCCCGATTGGGGGAGGGTGCACTTCTGCAGCCCCCCCCCCCCCCAAGTTATGTTACATTGCCGCAGAATGAAGAAAGGCTCTGCTCTCTCAGCTTTTCTGCTGTGTTGGCATAATTTACTGTGGAAATGAAACTGGTGGCATTGACTTCCAGTTCCTAACTAATCTCTAGCTTCTTCACTCAATACAAAAGTGTGTGTGTGTGTGTGTGTGTGTGTGTGTGTGTGTGTGTGTGTGTGTGTGTGTAAAGGTTCATATTCCAGTGACTGCGAGGGGGGGTTGATGGTCTCCCAAGGCTGCAGACTCTACTCCCAAATCCTATGTTCTGCTGTCATTACATTACGTACTGTGTCTGGCATGGGGGAACTCTCTCAACCCTCCTACCTTCGATACATCACCACTACATCTTTCTGCTGCGGGTAGCATGGTGTGGCATGGATGGTTCAGGTGAGGGAACCCAAAGCACATCTCGGTGTTCCTCACCATTCCGCACCCGGTCCCATGCAAAGAGGGTTTTCTTGGCCCATTTGGGGAAGGTTTTTATTAGTGTTAAGCAATTCACATGCGGGTCTCCATTTTCTTCTGTCCGTGCTGCGGATTCGACTGTCAAGATGGTACCTCCACGGGCAAAGAAACGGCAAAGTGGCTCCCGAAGTCACGCCAGGCAGTTTCTGTAGTGGTGCGACGGCACCTTCTCGCCATCTGGCTCCATGGACGGTTGGGAGGCGGGTGGGACTCCAGACTGCTACTTTCATGCCTCACTGAGGGGGGATGTTTGTTTTAGGCTTCTGCAGTGGCTACTGCGCGTCGCTTCACGTGAGCCACCCACTTGTTTCCTTCCTCTTTTTCGAGACTCAGCCCAAACAGTTGACGCACAAATTATTTTTGTATTGCAAGGGGGTAGAAAGTGGTTTGGAACCCTGCTACATTCGTTGGGCAAGGAAAAGCAATATGGAAGAGCGCGATGATTTCAAACGGCAAAGGCTCATTAAAGGAGAGCGCTTGATTCCGGGGGAGGGGTTCAGGACACGAGTCGGTATTCGCTTGTCTCAGTACAGACAGATGTTCCACCTGCCCTAATTGAATCATGCCAACAAGCAAGCTGCCGTTCCATCGACAAGCGTTCATTAGCGACGCAGCTCGGGATGCTGTAATCGCTCTGTGTTTTTATGAAGGTGTTACCTCTTTGATGGGCTTTCAAAGCGAGTTGCAGTGGAAAAATTCCAGTCTGTTGTGGAGCCATCTGTAAGCCAGGGTTTTTCACTTCAAAGGGCTGTTGATTGTGCCACTGGAACCAGAGTGAGCCACAGTTCTCCGGTAAGGCACAGGCTACTGGACACCTGTCTGCCCAATCGCTGAGTGGTGCTGAAGGTCCCCTATGTGTGGCATTGACACTCCAGTGCT
Organism: Hiodon tergisus; assembly: GCA_025775045.1. NCBI lineage: Eukaryota > Metazoa > Chordata > Actinopteri > Hiodontiformes > Hiodontidae > Hiodon > Hiodon tergisus. The sequence continues at coordinate 11,084 of JAOVYW010013126.1, read as the reverse complement.
ATGACCACATTCAGTAGGTGGGATTTGAATAGTTGGGATTTCTTAGAGAAGAGCTGAGATGCATTTGAAATCAGGGCAAAAAAGAAAAAAAACTCCCTTATAAAACAAAACAAGGAAATTACGTCCAACTCTTACTGGCTCACTGGGGAATGTCTTTTTGCCACACAAAACGCAACGACTTGCGATGGTGCGTTACATAAGCTTTTTGTCACTGACCAGTTGTCCCTTTCCCCTCCCAGAAGGGAATTCGCTGTCTTAAAGCAATAGGCAATCCTTGCGTGTTCGACAGTGATGCTTATAAAGTGTGATGAAATCCGACACATTTATTTTGGATTGTTCTTCTGACCGCATTACTGATAATTAAAGGAACATGAGCCTAACATATGGGCAACCACCCTCACTGGAATTCAATTTTTTTTGTGCTTTGGTGGAAGCATTATGCTCTGAAATGAGTTGGAGGATCGTGAGCATGCGGTTTCAGTGAAGCCCAAAAGTGTTGAAGTTTGAAACTGCTTGGTGGATATGGGTATAGAAACCCTCCGTAACCATTTATGCTGTGAGAAGTGTGGGTGAAACAGGAGAGAGGGTAGACTGAGCCTTGGGATATTTTTCTAAATGAGAATAGTCAATGAACAAAAAATGACCCAAGTGACAGTTATGAAAACACTTAGTTAAACTTCTATTGAAATTGACTTAATAAATGGGGATCTACTTAAAATAAACCATGCTAAATGAAAAACAATCTCTCAATTGAAACCAACGTATCAGATATCTGTAAACTCCCTAGGGGCCTGAGAGAGGAAACAGGTTTTCATTGTTTTCTCCAAGCTGCCTGTTTTTCCCCTCCCCACTTCCTGAGTCTGGGCTTGGACAACTTCAGGAGACCTGGTGAAAGGGAGTGAGGGGCGTCTCCTCACGGAGACAAGACCATGCCTGTCTCGTTTCCTGATGCACAGACAGCGCTGCCTTCCCGGACGGTCAAAGAGAAGTGCATCTGCAGTGACAGTTGATCTGGGACCCGTCGACAATCTCGTCTCCTCTCTGTTTGGTTTAACGCCTATTGCAGGGATGCACATTATGAGAAAGAGATTGGAATCATGTGTATCTGCTCTCCCTCCCTTTCCGTGGAGTTGCTTGATAATCTGGTTTGTGTTCCTGCTCATATC
>JAOVYW010013116.1:0-37652 GCA_025775045.1 Hiodon tergisus | reverse complement strand
ATATCTCATGCCACACACACACACACACACACACACACACACACACACACACACACACACACACACACACACACACAAAAGGAAATTTGAATGAGATCATCACTTTGAGGGAAGAATGAATAAAAGAGTTGCACTGATCAAGAATGACAAAAAGGCATTTTAATATTATTCTCCTTCTGTGGAATAACCTCTTCTTTATAGAGAACTGAGACATCCATGAAGATCTATAAAAAACCTGAGCAGGTTAAACCACAGAAGGAGAATCAAATTAAAATACTTTTTTTGTCATCCTTGATCTGCATTGAACTTTCATGAAAATGAAAGAAGCAGAAAAATCACAGCACATTTTTTAGAGATTAGGGGTCTCCTAGTGAGTTTAATGGTGTTTTTCGGCAGCAAATCAGATAATACTTTAGAGAGCCCCACGGAACCATGAGGATTGCAGTTTGAGACCCTTTGGGTAGATCTGTGACTATTATAGAGTGGCAGGGAGTGTTAAGGTGAGATTTCCTCACCTGGGAATGAAACAAACAAACAAACGCATCGCACTGATGGGCCTGGCTCCATGCCTATCCCAGGCTTTCAAGCCACCCTTTTTGCTGTGGAAACCAATGAGATGTGTGAAATCAGACATAAAAAAGCTACAGATTGAGCAAGCTTGAGTGGGTGTCGGGAAAAAAAATGACTGCTTGCTGTATTGTAAAGTCCATTTATATTCTCTCCAAGGAGATGGCAGAAAAAACCAATGGCAACAAGAAGGCCAAGATCTGTGCAGCAAAAGCAGGGCATGGTATTCACAGGGGCCCCTGCAGCTGTTGGGGTGTGTATTGTGGGATCCTGATGTTTGGGTTTCTGTTCCTTTATATATATATATATATGCGCAGGAGGCAAATGGACAAGTCAACGAGCAGCGAGCTAACAAACGCAATAGCGAACTTTCTGATACAGATTATTTTGTGTTTCTTTCCATTACAGTAAAACACAGTATGCCCTGTACATAAAACACTGATTTTTAAATGGAAAATTGTTTATATATCGTTTAAATAATTGAACACATTCAAAAAAGTGCGATTAATCGTGATTAACTACAGAAAATCATACGATTAACGCAATTAATTATTTTAATCGTTTGACAGCCCTAATATATATATATATGTGTGTGTGCGTGTGTGTAAAAACTTTTTGAATGTCATGTAATTTATGCAGTGCATATTATAAATGTTCACCGAATGCAGACTATTCCTTTGTTATATAAAATTTCCATCTCAAAGAAAATGGCCTCCGCAAAAGGCACATGTTTTATGCATTACCTTTTCTTTGAGTAACACAGGTTGATACCTAATGGTTGTTTATGCCTCCCATGAGATGGAAACTGTTTCAACCATAAGAAACTGTGCAATAATATGAATTAAGACTGACTCGCCTCGACAAGGAAGAGCTGTGATGAAATCACTACGTGTTCCCGATAAATAACATTGCCGCTGAAGGTTAAACTGAATTCCCGCTCAGTTTGTCTCTCAGGCCCTTTTAATAAAGAGAATGCGAGCACGCTGTGGAGCGACTACCTTCCCATTGTACCTGAGGACTGCAGAGCGCACTTAAAGCTCCACTGCCTTCCTGGCTGTCGTTTGGGGGGCAGTGCTTTGTTGCCAGAGTTCTAATTAGTCTCAGGGGCCCCCCCCCTCTATGCCCCGTTTCTCCCTCTCATGCTTTATTCAGCAGCCCACCCAGTATGAGGCAAGCCACATTACGCCCGATGCCCCCCCAGACGGAGGTCAAAGTTCAAATGTCATCTGAAGAGGGCAGTCTTGTCCTGGGAATATGCCGTGGGTGGAAGACTGACGAGAATACGTTTCAGGTCAGCCCGAGGTGGAGAAACTCTCCACAACTTCTCTGGTCTCCACGATACAAACTCAGTTCTGCTTTCTGTGAAGTTTGCCAAAAATTGCATACGTTGTTTGACGTGTGTATTTAATCGCTATTATGGAATGACAAAGAAGGGTCTTCACCATCCATATTCCAACCCGTCCATATGTTTATAAATGCAATGCATAGACTGCACCTCTGGGGTTGATACAGGCTCGTGAACCTGCAATTAAAAAGGCCACCATTATATTAACTGCTTATTCTTACAGCGAGATGAGCAGATGTCTACTTGTGTGCATTGCAAAGAAATTTAGCAGCGGATGCTGCGACCAGAGAGTGGGGGTGGGGCACCCATAACCAACAAAGCCCTCTGAAAATAGCATCCCAGGTGCATTTCACTCAATCTGGCAGTTACATGACAGAGAGGTGCTGGGCAGACATCCAATTGGATTGTGATAAAAAAAATTATAATGATATAACATGCCCAGGCTGTCAGGTATGACAGACAAGGCTACCACCTGGGTGGCGGGCAAGGTGGTAAGCGTGCGCAGTTTGTCCCGCTGAGGAACAATCCTGACAAAACTCCCACAGTGAGTTTGTTACCGGTGGGGCAGAATGAAAGCAAATGGTGCCTCGCCGACAGGTGATTAGCAATTTTAGTGAACCTCTTAAGTGTAGTGAAAACGGTGTATAAGCAATGTAATCAACCATTTTTACAGACCGAAAAAAAACAAAGTGCACAGGACAACGGTCCAGGGGACTCTGAATACAATCAGGTATCGCACCGCACTATAAGCTGCAGCATAAAACAAAGTTATGTCGACTAACTTTTTATTTATTTTTAAGAAGAAATGCTCTAAGGTATTATGCTCTACATTTAAGTTGGCCTACAAACTGACTCAAATTTTGACAGAAGCCTTATACTGTCACAGCACAGTACGCTACTGCTGTAGTTAACATGATTTTGTATTTCATGATAGGCTTTGGCTAATGTAATGTATTTACCGCATGCAATGTTAATTTTTTACATTTTTTATTATGCCAGACAAGACAATAATCAGCTAAAAAACTATAGCTCACAAATCCGTGACTTGGGCTTTTTCTGATCGACCGCTTATAGTAAACAAATTGTCCTGAATGGATCGGATCGTTATGAGCAGACTGCACCGTATCCAGTTTTGGATCGGTGGAACCGATGCAGCCGCAGGAGAGATAATTAACTGATTCCTGTGATAAAATCAATGATGACATTCAGTCATCTTTCAGCAGACATGAGCATAGACGAGTCTGAGGACATGTATTTCATTTTTCATGTATTTCATTTAGAACTATTTTGCACTGACTTAGTATTTCTATGATGCTCAAACCATGGCTTTGACATGGATTCAAAGGTAAATAGAAATTAAATAAAAAACATACGCGCACAGAAAACAAACGAACATTCTAAACGCGTGGCGCTGTTTCAGCCAAGTGCAAAATCCTTACTGTTGTCAATGAATTTGCATTTTCAGGATGCTCGTTAAAATGAAAGCTATCACAATGCAATCTGTTTGCTTTCTCTTCTCTCTCTCTCTCTCTCTCTCTCTCTCTCTCTCTGTCTCTCTCTCTCTCTCTCTCTCTCTCTCTCTCTCTCGCTCGCTCGTTCTCTGACCACCGTTTCCCTAACAGATTATTAGATCCTGTCTAATTTTCATTAGGAAGGATTGAAGGCTGCTCAGTCTCTCAGGGAGAAACCCTTCAGGAACTCTTTTTCTCTGGCTTCTTCTCCACACCCCCACCCCCACCATAGAGGAACATGAAGGGAATAAAGGACAAAGGAGAACTAACATTCGTAAATCCTTCCCTTTGGAAAATGACACTCTTTAGCCCATTAATATTTAATACAGATCAAATTGCAGGAAATTAATTCAAAAAGTTCACTGTGATTATTTGAGAGGTGCCTGGCTTCGAATGATTGCTCATGTGAAACGCTGTCGAAACACACTGTCCATTCTAATCAGCCTTGTTGTGGGCTATTTTCTCGATAGTAGTGGGGAAAAAGACTCTGCCTCAGTACCCTTTCGGAGGGAGGTGTTAATTGGAAATATGAGCATTTGAATGGTTAAAACACTATGGCCCTTATTGCCGTGCTAAAATGCTCCAGGATCCAACCCAACATATGCGTGGGAGACCGAGGAGCCTTTGCGGGGACTCACCCAGCACGGTCACACGAGCGGGTCGTGACCTGATGGCAGCCTGGATAGCCTGGCATTCAAAGAGGGCGTCGTCCGTCAGCTCAGCCCTCTGGATCCGAAGGTGGTATTCTCCCTCGCTGTGGTCCCCCACCACAGAGTAGCGTGGGTAACCTGGAACACAGGGACAGGCACATGATCAGAGCCCTGCACCTTCCTTCTAACCTGCAGACAAGGTTTGAGGCAGGCCAAGGTCTGGACGGGACAAAAGAGAGGCAGGATACCGACAGACGTCACCACACATTCACCGACACCTGCAAATTACGCCGTCGCAAAACCACCTGACACACAAGTGTGGAGAAAACCCACGCAAACACAGGAAGAACCTGCAAATTCCACACAGACGTTAACCAGGGCCAGATTCAAAACCAGGCCTGTGGTGTTGTGAGTCACCAATGCTAACCACCGAACTGCAGAGGTGCTAAATGTACCATATGAATAACATTATTTATTATTAATATTATTATGTAAAACAAGTTCATGTGGATTATTTACACTGTAATTTATGTTGAACCTATAAGGAGACCACATTCAGAGAGGCTGAAGAGTTCTTTTCATATTTATTTTTTTAGACTGAATTTGTCTAGGTTTTGTTTGTCTGGTTATTGTTTCAGTTAATGGGTGGGATTGTACTTCTGTTTGATTTGGGTTTTGCTCTGTTTCCTTGCCTTTGTTTCAAAAGACATGTGCTCCGACTCCCTGTGCCTAAACATATGGCTGTCCCTAGTCATGGGTTGCTGGTTTATCGATGAGTGAGGACGGCAGAGCAAGGCGTCTGTAAGTTGCTCATCAGGCATTGCCACAACCAGCCGCATGGATCGCTCCTCACTGAGAACATTAAACGACACTAGAGTCATTTTAATTTGGCCCCGTGTCCCGCCGGTCCTCTAGGCCTCGGTTGGATCAGCGGCTGGGCTGGATCCGCTCTCAGCAGCGAATGCTCAAACGGAGACGACATGTTTCCGCAGAGAGGGACAGAGGAAGCCTTCTTATATCTATTGGGAATGGCATCTGTGCTATGGCAAAAAGGACTGCAGGCACACATCATTATTGCCTGGCAACTTATTATGCCATATGCCTTGTCCTGAACCATCAAGATCTATTCATTTAAAATCCACTGTCTGAATCAGATCTGGTTTTATGCGGCTGCAAACTTAAAAGTTGGAGTATTTTATTATTCTGGAAAAGGCTAAGTTTATTCATACCACGCCTCCGGGATAGTCAGATTATCTGACATATGCTGTGCTGCAATCACGTGGCCTCTTGTTAGATGGGATTCTGCTCCTCTCAGATATTACACTAACACAGAAATGAGTCGTCCCGTGCTAGGGTCCGCAGAACACTCCACCACGGAGGACGGCTTTCCGATTAATGGTGAGAGGCCACAGCGGAGCGGCAGTTCCGCCCCTGACAGGTGAGCAACGCGTGCCCCTGAGTGAAAAAGCCTCAACACCGTGTTCTGTGAAGCCTGTATTATCAGCTATGATGACGGAATAATGATTGTGCCCTCCAGGCAGCAGGTAAGCTAATGTTTAATGTTTTCTCCATGCACTGGATATCACCCACCAAAGTATTTTGTTCTCAGACTTAGAGAGGATCTACAGTCTCCCAGTAGGAGATATATGTCTGGAGGGCCTCTTCAGGAGTCATTCTTTCCAGGCAAAATAACAAACATGCAGGACTCAGAAGCTACCGAATTGGGTCCCAGTGGGTTTTAGTAAAAAGTCAGTAACAGTCACCGATGGAAGAAAATGTAACACAGACCCATTTAAAAGCCAAGCAAATTCATTGAAGTTCCATTGGTATTTCACTGAGGTTCGAACACCTGGCCCGGCAAGTGGTTAAATTACTTGGTCGGACAATGGGTGCAGTTTCATACCGGGATTCTGCTTTCCTCTTAAATTAACGACGTGAAAACCGTGAAAATCAAACAAACAGGGATGAGATGGGCTGGGAGGCGAGTATGTCTTCTGATAAATTAATCAGTTATTGATAAAGTTCATTCATTCATTTATAAATATGAATCACATCTTTCCTAAATAGAGCAGGTTCCAGATTGAGCCAGTTATTGCAATACACATAGCACTGTCAATGAGTACTCAAGCTGATGACACTATGCTGCTTATACAGTTCTGTAGATATGGTATCTGTAAGTCTCGTCAGCTCCTCTGCAGATCAAAGGAAGCCAAGAGAATGCATTTTTATACTCATGTTGTGGACTGATCTGTGAGACTGGCCGCCTCCGTGGCTTACAAATGCCACAGTAAAACAGCACAGGTATCATAAGTAAAATTTCCATATATTTTGAGCCTGAAAAAAATACTGACGCTGAGCTGCTACTGACTTTGACGGGATAGGTTTTTAATTGGTTTGTGTTTGCACGTTAACTATCTAGTTAACACAATTTTCAGTTTTTGAAATCTTCTAGTGAAGTGTGATCCCGTTAATTACTAACGTAAAATGTATTTGAGCCATTTTTTGACGTGGCTAGAATCAACACCCAACTGTACCTTATAGAAAAAGGATACAGTCAAATCGAAATTGAGGAAAACACCACGATTGGATGTTTTTTTTAAATTCATCCATAACGAAGTATGATTCAATGTGGGTGACAGGGTTTACAGCTAACCTGATTTATAAGTGATAGTACATCGCGTGAAAGAATCCTGATCTCTCTGGGCCCATTCCCTGGTCCACAGGCCTCATGCTTCACGGAAACAAACAACCAGCACCAAGCTGCCGCCGAAGGTCAGAGGGGTAAATGGTGTGAAATCTCTGGCAGAACGTGAGCAGTTTGAACAGTCTGTCAAGCGAGAAGGAGCCAGACAATGCCAGATGTGAAAGGCTTTCCTTCGGCTTTGCACGCAGCTTCCAGTGGTTAGAACCCTTTGCACCCAGCCTGGTGTGTAAACACAGCCCAGTCAGGCTAGTGAGCTGGAGACATGAATAGACTGGAATCCCCGTCTGCCGCCAGAGCAGCAATATTCCGCCTATCACGAAGCCTGACTTTTGGAATGGCATAAAACACAATTTAGCTGTCAGTCTGGGGAACCGAAGCTCGGATAAATCATGCTTGTATTGTTTAACACAGCTCCTGATTTCAAGAACAATACTTGTTTATCATCAATGGACTGTAAACAATGTGATATACTGGCGTGCAGCACACTGAAGTAATACTAAATCAAATCAATGCTGGCTCCTATTCTGTATGCTTACAGTAAAACATGCTCATTGCTTTGCTATCAGTGGATTTCTGGGGACCTTTCTTTTTTCGTTCAAAATATCAGGGCGTAGGTTGGTTGCCATGCAGAGAAGAACATAGATGCAACGTGTTTGTGTAGAGAACAATCTATAGGGTGAGGTGGGGAAGGAGAAACACATTGTACAGATGAATTGTTGCCTAAGAAAATTACGTACTGGTAAAAAACAAAGGGTGAGCCCCGCGGTCCTACCTGAGAGGTCCCGGTTGACGCCCAAGGCCAACCCGTCCTTCACCCAGAGCACAATGCCGTGGTAGCCAGGGATGGAGCAGGGCAGGGTGACCGGCTGTCCTGCCACCACCACCAGGTCGTGTGGCTGCTGTGTGAACATGGCACATGCCCCTGGGGAGACAGGAGGAAGAGAGGTGTGTCCATTAAACGGCCCTGGTGTTTGTGCACGCAGGGGGATCTCTTTCCCCTTGATTTAACATTACCCCAGCCCACTACGCAATGTAGCGTACGTTGTTGCTTAATTGTCGAATTAAACGTTTAAACAGTGAATTTTCTTTCTCCCAAAGAAAACCTCATCAGCAGACTCGAGCAAGGTCACATCAAACCTCCCATAGGTCCCTGGAGAAGCTCTTGTGATGACAATCTCTCACAAGTGAACGTTTGTCTAGTAGGCTATGGGACTCCGCGACAGGGCTAACAACTCACTTCAGTCAACCACTTTGGTTGAAAACTAACGCAGAGAGCCAGTTCTTACAAGCATTAGTTGGTTTCGGTAAAAAACCCAAACCGTCAGGTCTTTACCAGGGAGGGAAGCCTGTGAAGCCAGCCAGGCTTCATCAGATTTTTCTCAGCACATCCAAAAGACAGCCACATGATTCTGGTTTTGGACTGGGTTGCCCAGTTTTTAAGGCGGTCTTTACGTCAAATATCTGAAGTAATTAACAAAATGTATCCTAGCCTATATTTTACGAGACCAGAGTCGATACTGCGCTGTTCTTTTAAGAAAAGGGGAAATTAAAAGTTAAAAGTCCGTTCCGCATTGGAGAAAACACTGTGATTGGTCTTCAGTCAATCAGTTTTTTTTCTGCTTGATATTCTCTCACACCTTTCCTTTTTATTCCGCTCTGTGTGTTTTTTTCCTCGGCATTGTGTGAAAAGTGCACTGGAAAGGTGCTAAATAGACCCAAATTGATTTTTAGAAGTCTCAGACGGGAGTGGAGACGAAGGTGCAGCAGTGAAATGTGATGGAGTGTAATAATAGACGACACTTTGGCGTATCCTTTCTCCGCCTTTTAATGCACTTCCATCCTGCGAATTACATACAGCGGGTCTTCTGATTTAATTCCTTGCATCCTTTGTTAAGATTGTTCTTTTAGTTATTTATTACAAGGACTTGCTGTAGTTTAAAAAACAAAACACATTTTTTTTCCTTGATATGAACATAGAATATGAAATATAGGTCCAATGGATCTATCTAATAATATAAAAATTTTCACTTGACTGAGGCATTGCCTGTATAAACAAGTAAACAATGCAGTGTTCTGATTGTGTTCTATTTACCCCAAAATAGAATTGAACTTTTCTACAAATCCAATCCATGCCTCTATTTCTATACTAACTTTCCCAGTCCAAGGAGACCGCAGATATTCTTTTTGCTTTGTCTTGTCAGAACGAATCCTTGGCGTACTAAAAAAAAAAAACTAAACAAAACGAAAAGCCCTGACAAAGTTAAACACCAATCAGTGTTGGTAAGCAATGCATTCTTGCTAGTCTGAGCATCCATACAAAAAAGCCATTATTCTTGGGGATAACCTAATTTCCAAGCTCGCAAGAAGGGTGACCTAAATTAACATTTAAGTGGTCAGTGGACACAGTTTTGAATCCTTGCACTGCACATCAAAAGCAGACCCTTTGCTCATCTCTGGTCATTTGAGATCAAGATCAGAGGTTTTATTTCTTAACTTCTTCATCTTCAGTTCTTACTCCAGCCTTTACACATCAGCAGTGCAGCTCAGTCTGAGGCTTTGGTGTTTATTGCGGTGAAACATTCCTCACTGTGACACTCAGGGTCATTGAACAACGAGAGATTAAAAATCTATTCATATTTCCCCCTCGCTGGCATTACTGTCTTCTGTGCAGATGAAAGAGATACCTTACAAACCCAATAGACTTAGCCTATAACTTTTCTGCAGTGTCACAGCTATGTTTCCAGAACAATTATACGTGATAGCTGGTTTCACACGTACAGCAAGGAGCTCGTTTTTATCCTACCACGTCAATGTAATGTTTTAAGAACAACGATATATATGACAGCTGATTTTGCGTGTCCAGCAAGAATAATGTCTTACTGGCTATACTAATTATATCATTTAGTTAATAATTACCTCATTTCAGTTGTAAAGAGACCGTGTTTTACAGCCAGACATCTGCTGAAGTACCTTGCTCAGGTACACAATACATGGGACTAGACCTGGAACTCCATCCATCCATTTTCGAAACCGCTTATCCTGGTCAGGGTCGCGGGGGACACCAGAGCCAATCCCAGCAGACATAGGATACACCCAGGATGGGACGCCAGGCCATCGCTAGGCAACACACACACAGGGGCATCGCTAGGATCTGAACACATTTGGTGCCCAGCACCAGGCTCTATGATTTTCTTCAAGTAGTAATCACAAATGTAAGCGATGCAAAATTTAATAGTTAGTTGGAAAGATCACAAAAATGTCTTTGCATAAGGTTAAAACACTACAAAAGTATTTTCCTATGGTGAAAAATGTATGTACCAGCTTAGAATTCCATCACTTGGCACATACATCTTTGTATATCAATCTACAGAATTATATATATATATATATATAATCATAGGTCTAATGCTTGCTAGCTAGTTCAGTGGATTGTCAGTGGTGAAATGTTTTCAAATCTTTGTGATTTTATTAGCCCCTGGAAACCCAGTGCTAATAACACCCCTACACACACACACACACACACAGAAATTTAGCCTGGCCAATGCACCTAACCCACAAGGGAGAAAATTGGAGCACCCAGCTGAAACCCACACAGACACAGGGAGAACTTGCAAACTCCACACAAACAGACATCCCAGACTGGGACTCAAATCCAGGACCATTGGCACTGTGACGCACCAGCACTAACCACCGCGCCACCATGCCACCCCTAAACTTGCAACATTCTGGTCAAAAGTCCCTTCTACTCTGATAGCTACAAATCCTGGTTACCTAGGATATACCTATTAATATACAGGAGTGCGCCAAATCACCTTCTAACTAATTAATCATCACAAAGAAAAAAATAAAAAGCAGCCCTCTTAAGGGCCATGCTATACTCCATCAAACAGATGTTTTAGCCCAACGTACTTCGCTTTGTGCAATCTTTAAGAATAAAACTCAAATATTCATGTATGCGCATTCACGCTTTCTGTTTTAGGATTGGAAAAAAAAAATCTGCTTTGAATAACGTAAACGGAAATATTCCTAATTATGTTAGCTACAATGCCATTGTATGCCGTTTTATTTACTTGCCGTTTTACATTTACTAATGGGGCGTAAAATTATCTTTTACTCTGCTTCTGCCCTTTCCTTTGTTCAGGCAATTTGCTTCAGACATTCATCTCCATTGTAAGTTCCTTTCCTTATTCTGTCTCCATCTCCACGGTTAGAATCCCTCTCTGCCTTATGAAGAACTATGTGTGCAAGCACATATTGTGATTGCTTAAACCTGGCTGGATGTATTCTCTGCATCATAAAACCGAGACGCTTGACGTCAGGCCAGCTAACTTTTGTTTGTTTAGCCCGCTTTGTGAAATACTGCCCTGGCTGTGCATTAGTAAACAATATATCTTGACTGAGCAATTTCTAATTGCATTGTGTCCCAGGCCTCTCAGGCACACTGACTGGGGGCAGTCCCTAATAAAAATGTTCAGTTGTGCGAAAGTGTGACGCAAGGGAATGATTATTAGAAAACAAAATGCCTGGAAAAAGAAATGAGATTTGTGCACAGCCTGCTTTGGGTTTTTTTTGCTCATGCGAACCGTTTGGGCAGTCGGTGCGAGCGATTCTTCAGGAGAGTCTGATTAGCTCGGTGTATATTGGCAGAGGACCTGCAGGGGCTCGAGGGCTCTGCACCGGCTTTCTGAATGTGTGGGGTGGACAGCTTGTTTCATTAAATTGTTACCTGAATGTGTCGATTCCTCAGATCTGTATGAAAATGCCAGAATGCAAATTAATGACGGAAAAATGAAACGGAACCTTCCTCTGAGAGTGGCCTGGTAATGGACGCTATTTTCTCAGAAACTCATCTGACCCACCTCCCACCTGTGCGCCTCTCGTCATTGTGAGCAGAGGCACGGACCTGTTTGGCTTTGAGACGCTGCTGTTGTATTTACTTGCGGTGGTGGCAGTGATCTGCTATAGAATGTAGAACACAGAGCCACAGTGTTGATGTGATTTTGCAGTGATCCGGTGTAGAATCTAGAACACAGAGCCACAGTGTTGATGTGATTTAGCAGTGATTTTGTTCGGAGAGCGCTGTGTGTTCGGCAGGTATGATGCCACCAGCGACCGCGACTCATCAAGCCCTCGCTTTTGCTGCCGGAGGCGGCGGCAGAGCCTAAAGCCCTTTCTCTGTTTGTGCTTTGATCTCCCAGCTGGTACTTTTCAGCACCTGGGTCCTGGCGGCGGTGCCACATCCCGGCTTAATTGAGTGGCACCGCAGACTGGCTGACAGCCAGCCGTGGGTGTGAGGTGAAAAAAATGTGTGACTCCCCCCCAGTAATCTGCAGACGCCTTCGACAGAACTACACACAGGGGGCCATCGACAGAGATAAACGCAGGGGGCCAGCTGCATTGTCTTCAGCATGCAAACGTGTTCAGTGGTCTCTCTTTGCGTTCACTGTCACTCTGGATTCACCGTATGTGGATGCCAGCTTTGTGAGTGCAGGGTCTGTCATGCAATGACCTGGGGATAAACAAGCCTGTTAGCTTCCTCTCCAAAAAGTTTAACTCATGTCAGTTACTGAAAAAGAAGCACTAACGTCAGTCCTGGCCTGAAAACATTTTGATGTGTAGTTGTCTACACTGACCACAATCCGCTGACCTTTCTTAACTCAGTGCAGTGTCCCAACCAGAGGTTAATTAGATGGTCGCTATTTTTGCAGTCGTACTGCCTGGACGTTCGATAGGTGAAGGGGACCGACAACGTGGTGGCGGACGCGATGTCCTGAGCTCCCCAGGCGTGATAGGGTTGACTGTGTTCCTCTCCTTAGTTCTCCTCTTGCCTCTTCCTAGCCTCTCAAATGGCATCCTAGGTGCAGCAGTTGCTGGGGTCGGGGCGGGTGCAAGGAATGTTGGACCGCAGGAGTCGGCAACTGGTTCACCTTAGATCTTGTGCTTTCCAGACAAGAAACAGTTGGCAAGGTACAGTATACGGGCTTGGGGGTCCAACCAATGATTTTGGTGGTAATGGTAAAATGTAATTTTTTAAATTATAATAATTCGTTTTGGTATATTTTGGTCCCGGGTGTCCATTCAGGACCCCGTTCTTGCGGAGGGGGGTGTGATGGTTCCCTGGCTTGGTGACGATTTTGTTTTGTGTCTCTTAAATGCAGCAGGTACCTGAGGGGTCGGAGCGATCATCTTAGTTGAAAGCACCTGCGCTCGATGTTTTCCTGCTATAATAACACCCCTTTCTTGCCGATACTTTTTCTCTCTCCTGTGCATTGTTGTTTTGTTTTCAGCCATTCAACACTCATTATGTACTGCACTCATGCATACACGCACCATCACCGCTGACTCCACTGATAAACACATCTCATCGTACTCCAAATTTATTTTGGTTTGTTATTATTTTCCAAGAGAATTTCTCTTTATTTGAATAACTTACTCATTATTTGCCGTCATCCTACGTCTCCCTTTTTTTTGTCATGGCTTCCGAGTCGGGTCGTGACAACCGTCCCACACACACACAGGTTTTTGCTAAAGAACATTTAAAACTGGCTATTTAACGCAACGCTTTCCCTGTCCAAGGCTGCCCACACCTGGACAAGGAATCTCAACCATACATCTGGGAATGTGGCCAAGTCAACCCATTGCTAGATCTCAACCATTCCCTTAACAATCCATGTCACGCTAATCTTATTGAGACTGGAAGGCAGCTTTACAGCTTTTCTTCAGCAAACCACATTAGGTTGTGCTAACTAAATTGTGTTATTGCATTGTATGCTGTTTCCCTTGCTTTTCCCAAAGACAAAAGGCGGCATATTGTTTTGTACTGTCAGATAAATCCCTGGGAAAAATATGTCACAGACTATGACTGTGCATAGGCCGTGATATTTATCTGAGATTAATAATAGGTACAAATCATCACAAGTTTAGTTAATCCATGCCGAAGGAACAAATGAAACCCGATCACTAGTCTAATATATTGCTCCATATCTAATCTTATCGCTGTATAATTGAATTCCACCTGACAGAATGGCCTGATCATGGGATAAATCTGTACTAAATCTTTTAGCACATTGATCTATGACAAAATTGTTAATCTTTGGCACATTTCCCAGTCTTAACATACATCGAAATATATAATTTCTGAAGACGAAAAGGAAGACAAATTAACCCCCTCCACCGCCGATATTCAGTTATGTATTGTTTTTATTAAACAACTGCATTAAGAATATTATAAGGTTTTTATTATGTTTATTGGGTAAAAACATAAAAATTGTACATTTCAACTGGAGCTGCTGTGTCAACCACCAGGGGGAGTGGTTAAATGGGCTAAATCAACATTGGTAGCAACATTCAATCAAGACACCTGGTTTAATATCATTCTGGTATAAGATCTCTCAGGGCATTAATGAGCATTATAGTAAAATGCATAGCCCTATGTTACATTTAGGTTAAACACTTCCTACTAAGGTAGGAAAACAGCATTCCCTTTTAAAATCAATAAAAAAAATTTTTCTTCACGAATACAGGATGGATATTATCTGCAAGCTCTGTTCAGGATGGTGACAAAAGCGAGAGGGAAACCCTGTGGTCCTAAAGCCAGAGAATCAAACCTGTATGCCTAGAGAACGATATTTTTGATTGGTAGCAAGCCAAGAGGACTCAAAATATCTAAGAAAAATGTACCAGTTTTCAAAAACCATTGTCATTATTTTTATTCAAAACCTGGTTTGGGATTGTTATTCTGATGAGGCAACGGGCACAAAACAATCTCGACATTAAACTAATTGCTTTCTTACTTGAAGCAAGAAGCACAATACTGTAAGAATCCATAATCTTATGTATAACCATACAATCATATTTTTTGTTTATAGCTGTCAGTATTTTCAAACGAAAGATCATTTGAATGATTTTAGAATTTTTTTTAGGCATAAAACTAACATACAGCACTGTCACATACGGTCTGTTAAAACAACTAAATAAAAAATAAAATACACCTTTAATTATATATATATATATATATATATAGCTAGATATATCTATAAAAACACACAACCCCACCTGTGGGCCTTGTTGAGTCTGACATCAGGAATGTATTGACTAAGGTATTTTTCAGACACACAATGAATCAGGCAGTCACAGCAGGTTTCACTGACATACATACGTCTCGTCTCTTCCTGCATTGAAGTGCAGTGGGAAAACCAGAGGAAGTCAAATCACTTTTGAAGCGTTGATCGTTCCTTAAGGTTCCTGGGATATTTGAAGAGTTACCGCAATATCTACGAAGAGTTTATTTCAAACTCGGAAAAGGTCACCAATGTGTATACAGCTTTAATTTTTTTTCCATGTCTAAAGGCCAAGCTGTACAAAGGGTAAACACTTAAGATAATGGTTTTACCATTGATATTTGATTAGGTTTATAGTCCCGAGTGTCGAACTTAGTAGTGTGCACTTACAGAAAGAAAACAGATGTATTAGAGAAATGGTATTGGTTTTGTATTTATTTAATACTTGTTTAGCTTTATTTATTTGATACTGTTGTAAACAGCCGTCACAGGTTCCTGTTAACAAATCTATTATTTTAATACGGTATGCTTCCCGGATATCACACAATGCTCTGACAATCTCGTGCGGACATTTTTAACTTGCTGGATCAGTAAGTAAGTTTTTTTTGGCTTGTTGATTACCTAATTTACCAATAAAAGAAATAAATTAAAATACACGGTAACACTTTACATTATGTGCTATATTAATATTATCTACAAAGCATTTGCTGCACAAATACATGTGTACATACGCATTACAGCCTTTTACACTTCATAGATACCCTGTACTTAATAAGTTACACTTTTATTGCAATCTATTCTTAAAACAAGTGTATTAGAATAGATTGGAGGTTTAGTACTGTTCTTACTAAGGAGTAGTTGTCACAGTTTGCCTTCACTCTTTGTTTTCTGCAAAAACTTCTAGCCCTTGTCAAGTAATTATTCAATTACCATTCCACAGACCCATGTGCACTTGTCTGATCACCTCTTTTCCCATTAGCCCTGTACCTCCCCCCTTGGTTTTCTGTTTTCCATTTAAATGGAACCGTGACTGTAGAACGTATTATGATTTGTAAATCTGGAAAAGTGGACAAGGGCAATTATAATATCCAATGTCTGTTTCCTTAGATAATCTTATTAAAATGATTTAGGTTCTTCTGTGCCATTTTGCTTTCTCTTAAGTTAAGCTTTTAAATATTTGAAACATTTAGAATGAGGGTTTGAGTGCACTGTTTGTTTTGTAACCATTTTTGTGTTACAGTACATAACATTCTGACACGTCGTCATATCTGTTAAGAGGGAAAAATGATTCAATTGTGTGACATAAGAGATTATATTTGGATCTCATATTGTTCATAAAGCCTGTATAATTTCCATATGACAACATTTTTATTTATTTATTTATTTAAATAAATAAAGATTTTTTTAAAGCAAGCTGCTACTGGTGGTATTTAAAAAAAAATTTCTACCGTCAACAGAATAATGAATAAATCAGTTCTAAATTTCCAGTCAATTCCATTTATTTGGTGAAAAATAAGATGGTGTTATGGTTATATTGCAAGAGAAACCTATAAGGGTTTGGCCATAATGTTTATTAATGTTTATGCTCAGGAAAATGAATTTGTGACAGTTCAGATTGCCTGTTAATCTGTAACTTGAACATGATTGGAGGCTAAAACAGTTTCCTTCATTTTCCTGAACTGATTCTCTTGCTATCCAAATAAAAATGTATAGAGTGACAAGGCCACCAAGGCTCCAAAATGGGGAAAAAAAACCTCTTCAATCAATCAATCAATTAATTTTTATAAAGCACTCTTCACACCTTTCCGTGTCAAAAAGATGCTTTACGTACAGAAAAATACAATATTTCCAATATGCCAGTGGCAACAGTGGCAAGGAAAAACTCACTTGGCTGGCAGGAAGAATCCTTGAGAGGAACCCGGCTTATTGGGGGAGCCCATCCTCCGTGTGTGACTCCTGTTCAAACTGTTCAAATCTTTCTTTCTTTTTTGAGTTGTGTATTGTTTTTTTAAATGTATTTTTATTAAACAATTTTATAACTTTTTCACGGTTAGATTCAGGAGACTGGAAATGCAATATCTTAACTTAACTTGGTCCATTAAAACTCATTCGAGGAATTGTAATATATGGCTTTACAAGGCTGTGCCACAATGCTGATGGTGAGCCGCACTTAACATTGTGAGCGTGTTAAGGTGCTTCTACAGTAATGGGATTTGAACCCTGAGTTCTTTACCTCGGATGTCATGAGGGAAAAATAAGCAACAAATGGTGAGCAGACAGCCTACTGTGCATTGATGGTTCATGAAAACAAAATATGCTTTAAGCCGTTTCTCATAGCTCTCATGATGTACTTCCAAGGCCCGACTAAATCAGTTGCCAATGTTCCATGGTTCGCGATTGTCTAGTCAGAACACTGGGAGGTTTTTTACATGCAAGTTTTAACAGTGCTACAGTTGTGCTGTTGTCATGTGATCACCATGCGTCGCACAAATATGCTGTGTCGTTGTGTGTATGTTCCAAAGGAGAATGACATAAAATGGGTACGGTAAGCTAAAAGTTCTCCCTATAAAGTTCTAACCGGCCTCACTTAAAAAATTTTTTTTTACAATACTTTGCAGACATTGCAGAAGAAGCCCGCAGAAAATAGAGCTCTGGGTGCGTTGGTTACACTGTTTGATAAATGACTATGGGTCTTCACTAGTAAACAATTATAATACTATGTGTGTCATTTCTACGCCCAATATTTTTGCGGTCCCTTTGTATTCATTAACACACAACACAAACCATTATAACTATAGATGTCCTCTACAAGATGAATTGTTATATCGGTAGTGTACGCACGTATTTGTCTTCAGGATATAATCTTGTGTGATTTCCTATTCATAACTAGCTTAAACTTTCCTTTGCACAACAAAAATGTATTTAGCTTTTATTTTGCATTAGTCAGTCAAAATGCTCACTCCTAACTAATCTAACCAGCCACAGTTAAAATATTATAAACAGGCAATGCGACACACACTATATCATCTACCTCCTCATCCATCACAAACTACACTATATGGACAAAAGTATTGGGACACCTACAGGAACTTTTATGACCTAAATCCATAGGCATTAATATCGAGTTGGTCCCCCCTTGGCAGCTATAACAGCTTCCACTCTTCTGGGAAGGCTTTTAAGGCTTTTCAATCTTACAAGATTTTGGAGTGTGTCTGTTGGAATTTTTCCACATTCTTCCAGAAGAGCTTTATTGTGAGGTCAGACACTGATGTTGGACGAGAGGGCCTGGCTCGCAATCTCCGTTCTAGTTCATCTCAAAGGTGTTCGACAGGGTTGAGGTCAGGGCTCTGTGCGGGCCAGTCAAGTTCTTCCACACCAAACTCATCCAACCATGCCATTATGGACCTTACTTTGTGCACTGGGGCACAGTCATGCTAGAACAGAAAAGGGCCTTTCCCAAACTGTAAACTGTTTCCACAAAGTTGGAAGCATAGAATTTTCCAAAATGTCACCAAACTTTACAGTTACAGTTTGGCACAATGCAGTCAGGTAGGAAACGTTCTCCTGGCATACACCATACCCAGACTTGTCCAATGACAATATGATGAGGGGGGAAATATATTCAAGGGTTAATGATTACCATCCACTGTAACCCTGTCTGAATGAATTACTGGCCAAGGTGAAGTAAACTTTAACTCCCTCGCTCGAAGTGCGCAAGTCCCATTCCAGTTGAACCTCTCCCAGTGACATTTGAGAGGCTTGTTTTATTTTTATCCCCCATGCTGAGGACTGATTAAATAGACCTTTAATCAAAACATTTTGTCTCTCTGTCTCATCATCACAGGGGATCTGTGAATTAATCAGATTGAGGGAGGGGTGGGCGGGGTGTATGGGGTGAGAGAAATTCTGCCAATCATTCCACTGTATCGCTCTCAGACGGCTCGTCTTTGACAGGACACTGATGCAAGTATTCCACGGCCGTGATTTTAAATGCGTCCTGCGACTGTCAGGTTAAATTAAACACAGAGGATTACATCGTCACCATAAACTTCAACGTGTTTATTGCCACATAGCCTAAAAATGTTAACCTTTATTGCATAGCCAAATTTAATTTGTGATTCTGCTGTGCACATATTGGCCCTTTTGTGTCGCAAACGTATAACTGCATGTAAGATAAGTCAGGCAAAGCCCTCGAAAGGCATTCACACCGTATTACATGTCAGCCCTCACCATCCTATGCCTGTGCATATTTCTCAAAAATAAGTCTAAATGCTAATTTAAGGCAATTGGCCCGTAGCAGGTTTGCAAAGCTTGCTATTTTCATTGTCAGGGCCGGTCTAGGTGAGGTCTTTCTTGTGGTGAAGGAAAATGGGGAAAGGTCCAGCTAATTTCTCTAAGGGATATTGTTTTTTTATGACCTAATTTAGACTACTTCCTGTTGGAAGGGGAACACTGTGGTGTTGTTGGTGTACATATATTTATAACGTCTGTAATGTAGTATTTATGTGTGTGGCAATGAATGACAAGTCATCTTCAGGGAAACCATCCGACCAAAAGTTTTTCTATGACCAGACCTTCTGTAGCAGAAGGTGTGCCTTGAAACACAAAGCTTGAATTTGTTATTATGTTACTAAATATTAAATACTAAAATGGAAAGTTTTGGATAGGTTATTGAGATGGAAATAGTACAATTTCTGTTTAAAATCCGTAACAGGATTTTAGAGTCAGTAGGCTTTATCCTGCTCTGTGACCAATTCATTTGGAATCTGTGACTTTTTAAATCGTTTTCACCCGAGTCTGGAATCGGCAATTCTGCTTCTGCTTTTTCTCTTCCTTGCCGCAAGACCCATCACCACAGACGGTGAGGGTGCAGAAGTTCCTCCAACCCATCCCATTTCAGAGGTCCAGCGGTGATGAAGGAAGAGGCACGCCCATTCTGGTGCCAGGTAAACAAACCCTCCAACCCCACTTGTACACAGCCGCTCTGGGATACCCACTCACGGTATATTGCCTGAGATCTCCTGCTGGTAGTATGAACCCAAGGATTCTCAGCCCTTCTGCCCTTTCACTGCATGCTTCTGAAAATGTTTTATTTGTATTGCAATTTGTCTGCAGTTGTAGGTAGATAAACAGGTTCCAGACATAACTGATTTTTAAATTAGAAAAATTCTGATTCTTGCATTAAAGAACATGAAAATGAAAAGAACAGTGTGTATCAAACTTCTCGGAAAAGCTCATTAGAATCACATTTTTTTTTAAACTTCAATTTAAAATAAAAAATAAAAAACGTATAAAAGTTTCTAATTGCCCGTCAAAAAGACAGCGAAGTGTAAAAGTTATTCTTATGATCTCAGCTGGTGTTTACAACGTGAGGAGTTTCTCAGGATTCTGATCACTGTAAATTAGATTTGTAAACACATGGCAGAATTACATTATGATACTTTTTTTTAACTACTAATTATTGCAGTTAAAAAACAGTTAAAGTGCAGTTATTGCACTTAAATAAGCTACGAATCCAACTGCAAGCCGATTTCCTTAATTGTTAAAAGAATTCATTATCTTCTTTAATTCTACTTCCATGAATTGCTTCACTTTGTCAAAAAAGAAATACAAACTGGATGAGGAGAAAAGCCTAATATTGGATGAGCATGTCAATCAAAGAAAAGCTAGGGCTATCATAAAAGGCAAGGTTAGTCCTACAATGACATGCTGCCGCGGTTCACCTTCACCTCTTCTGTTACTCCGTCACGTTTGTCAATCAACTAATCAATCAATTAGCATTCCACTAACCCATGTGCACTGTTTCGTTCATTATTTGTTTTCATTTACCCTGCACCTCCCAACTTGGATTTTGTTTTCCTTATAACCCGGTCACTGAGGTTTTGTTGGTGGGTGTCATTGTACTGTTTCCTTGTTCTTGGATGTCCATGTCCATGTCCATGTCCCCATGCAATGAGTTATTAAAATTGTTTTAAAAAAGTGTTTATTTTGAAGACTACTAAGTCTCCTTGCTGTGCCTCGAAAGCCGTGCCTGGCCGGGACTCGGTCCGGGTGGGCGCTACACTTGGGTTCATCCCTGTTCTTGTGCCCTGCACCTCGTGACACATGCCATGACAAAGAGGAGGCTTCGAGGGATATCACAGAGCATAGCATGATGAAAAAGTGGTTCTCCTGTCAAAGACAAGTCAAGACATTGCGGCATTTCAGAAGAATACCGATGGCCCTCGTTTCTTTTTTATTTTTGTTCATTTTTTTTGACGTGATTTGTGCTTAGATTTTATTCGCTGTAATTATGTTAATAGTTATGTTCATGTAATTAATTTTAATTTATCTTCAATAAGATTTTTTTTGTTTTGTTTCATTCATATCATCCATTCTGTGATTATCTTTAAACTAAGACCACTTACTCACTTTCAGTGACTTCATACAGCCCTAGGACTGAAAAAAGATAAGAGCAGATAGGAAAACAGGATAAAAAAATACATAATTGAAAGTATTTTTTATCCTGTTACTTTACTTAAAATGCTTTGAATCATAGCTCCATTGTTTTTGCAGTGTGATATGGCTAAGAAAATTCAAACTATCTGCTGAGGAATTTCCAATTTGACATAGAAATGTTACATCCTCACAAGACAACAGCTGAAAGTACACAGCATTATAGATTTTTCTGCCTTTCCTTTTTTCTTTTTGTAGAAATTTTTATTTTATTCAGTGATCTGAATTTGAGCACTGAACACTACATATCACCTTCACTCAGCCTTCACCCTAAGGTAATAAAAAATGCAGTTAATTTTCTTCTATATTTATCTTCACAAATACAACCATCCGTTGCAACCTCCAAGAGAGCTGATATACGATATACACAGCAAATGGTGCAAAAGTTTGCTACCTAAGTACCTTGACCTGTCTCCCCCTCCTCTTATGCAGCGGCGGAAATCAGAGCCTAAAACAGGTGTGGGCAGTGTTTCCTTCCACCTCACATCTTTATCACCATTGATATCATTATTTGGATTGGAAATGATCCGCTGTCCAGCTTTAAATCAGATTCTATCTGAAAGGTAGCTGAAAAATCCGTCAGCACTGCAGCTCTTGAGGACCGGAATTTCCCACCTTCGACATCTGACTCTTTTTACTAAAAACGCAAAATACAAAAAATACTGAAACTGGCAGAACAGGAAGGTCCGGCATTCTGCAAACCTACAGAAAAAAATTCCAGGGCTGCGAGGGGGTATCTATGGTTTAGTCTGGCATCAGCAACTTCTTTAGGAAGTCTCATCAGATCTGCTACGAGCTAGCTGGCTGCTGAAGTTCTGCCCCCCCCCACCAAGAAATTGAAGGCACTTGGACTTCACTGCTCCTTGAACTTCATTTTGCCCCCGGCTCTGCCTGCAAGCAACCATCCATCTCCCAATATGCAGAGCTCTTTGTGGGCCTCCTTGCACTTGTGCGTCCTTTCTTCTTTAAAACTCTGGTTTGCTGCCCTCAGTCTGCACACGTCAAGTTATTGTGCTGCTTTTATTTGTAAATTTTATGTTGTACTTCAATATTTAACCTCCACTTTGAATAAAATTAGAGAGCCCCGCCTGTGCTGCCTCCCAGACCCTTGCATATTCCCACTGCAAGCTATTAATTTTGCATGGGCACTAATCCAGTGATTTAACGATCGCTGCAGATGAGCAGAAACAGGAGCAGTAATATTCGAGGAGGGCTGCACCTCTTTGTGTACCTACCACCCTGGCCCAGGGAAAATGACCAGCTGCCAAACGCATACTTAACAAGTGATAATTACGGCTGTAGGAATGAGGGGAGCACCTTCAGCCACATGGCGTTCCCGACTCTGGTGAGGAAACGGTCCTCCATGCAGCCCCACACACACATTTCATTAGAATGTGTGTGTGTGTACGTGTGTAAGATGGTGAGGGCTTACTCTCTGTGTTAACAGACACATAGTCTCCACCAAAGAGGACTCCCACCCACTCTCACACACCACTGGCCCCAAATCCACCTACAGTGGCCTTGACTCAACAACTCCAAACAATCACGTTCAACTGAGACGCCAACGCGATTTCTAAACATCTCCGTGTCTGCGTGATCGCACAGCACAAGACACTTGTTAGTCAGAATAAATCAGATTTGTAAAATCCATTATTGAAGCTAGTTTATCTTTGTAAGAAGGGGTTCCGTGCATTGCTTAAATGTACTCCTGTCTGGACTCGTGGTGTTCAGGACTGCCTCCTCACAAAGTCATTGCACCAAACATTCCCTCCAACAGGCGGATCACGGCTCCCAGGCCGTGCGCTGCCTAGACTGTTTCGGCAGAACTAATGGAGCTAATGTGCTATGGAAAGGTCAAGTCGGGCAGGATTAGTGCACTCGCCTGTGCTGCCAGCCTGACCTTATCACAAGTAATCGTGGTGAGGCGGGTCCCCCACTCGGCTGGCCCGCGGACGCAGGCATTACAAGCCCCGTCAGTCCCATGAGTCTTAGATGTGCCCGGGCCGCAGATCATGGCGCTTCCTTTAGCATCATCGGCTCTTAGAGAGAGAAAATGCACTTACTGCAGCTCATAGGTGTACAGAACAAACGTCTGAGAGGAAATGTTTTCAACCAGGAACCTGTGGGTCTGCATGGTAAATGAACGCTAATGATACTCCAAGTTACTCCAAGTTATTTTAATTAAAGCTTAAAAAGTAGAAACATAAACAGACTATCAATGTTGTCTGATCTTATCAGCTAATTCTACCTTCATTCAGCCTGATAAAGGGAAATTTTAGTAACAAAACATGCCTTGTGTTACCACAGCAACCTAGTCATTGTCATAGTCAGAAGTACTGCTTACAAAGGCTTGCAAACTAATAGAATTGTGGCCATAGCTGCTGTTTTTTGTTAGGTTTTTCAAGTAAATGGGCAGTCCAGGACCAGTCAGGTGGCGTTCCTTCAATGGCCTACCCTGTGTCTCTAAGACTCAGCATACTGCGGGAACTGAGGTACCCGAGCCTGTCTGGGCTCAGTCCGGGGAACGGATGCAGCTCGATTAGACCCGACAGACTGCGTCACAACCACATTCGTCAGCCCCCCACTAACAAGGCATGCCAGCGCCCCAAGCCTGGCGGCAGTGCACAGGACCCTGTGCTGGGCGGCGGCACACAACAGCAGCAGGAGCTGAGCGCTGTGGCCAGGTAGCGGAGTGGGGGTGGGGGGGACTCCCACTGTGGTGCCACTCTACTGTTCTCTCATCTGTTTTTCCCAGACATACATTCTGTTACGGCGTCTAGTTGACTTTAAACTACAGTGGGCATGATCATGAGGGCTGCACCTTCCCTGTTCACCTACTATCATCATATTTGTTCTCCCGACCTGCCTATATTCCCGGGTAAGTCGCTGTGGGACACACAGCTGAGCTCTTACATTTGTGAATGTTTAACACCAATTTGCAGTCCTCGCTTTTTTGGACGACAGCACAATCAGGGACGACTGGTCCCTCGTAATTACACGCACATCTGGGGTGCCATCTTCATAATGCAATACAACCTGGAGAAATTGCGAGAACAAACCACCAATAACTCGTTGGGATGCAATAGTGAATTCAGGACAATTTCAAATGTCGCATGGCACTGGGACACCTGACGTAATTGTTCGATTCTCAGACGCCATGGTATTTGTTTTGGCCGTTACCTTCTTACGTCCAGTGCGTCTTGTGGAGTACAGCTTGCTGAAAAGCATGTCTCGGGGTTGGGACAGGGCAATAATAACTCCTGGACTTGTCAACATGTATTCAAGGGACTAATAAATCTGCAACTCTGATACCTGTCAGAGTTCCCAGAATCAAATAAACCACGCAAACGGATTGGCGAGAGCATCTGCATCTGTTGTTTTCCAGGTTACATTTTTTTTTGAATGCATCAACACATGCCGACTCTCCAGAATACTTTGCCCCCTCTAGATACCAAAGCCCAGTAGAGGGATTTATGTCGCTCCCAATTTAATGTAGAATTTCTACGCCTTTGTTTCACTTTGAAATTTCTCCCAGCTGATGGAGTCTCACTCATGTGCCTTTAGTCCAATGCGCAGGGTCAGCTGTGTACCTCCCCGGTGAGCCAATCCTTCAGCTAACAGTCTTAAATTATCTATGAGGCCGTTGACAAGCATCTGACTTTTAACCCTCTGCGGTTGGAGTTTTTGATTTGATGCGTCGTCCTTATTCCAGGAGCTTTTGTGACACACATAAACGCAGCCTATTTCAAGTGATGTAGATGAGACCGGCCTCGTTGCCTACTTAGCTTGCCTCCCGACTCAACTTCGCACACAGAGCACATCTCTCTGGCTGAGAGCACATGGGCCGCCATCGCAGATCTGAAGGAAGTCGGGTGTGTGAAATTCCATTAATGCAGAAGGGGGGCAAGATTGATGACTGGGCCTAAACCCTCAGGGCTGTTTTTGAGACGTCCCGGGAAGCTGCTGCGGTAACCAAGCGTGAGAGTAAGCACAGACACATGAGGTGAACCCCAAGAAGCCCAGCGCTGCGACAAACACTGTGCAAAACTGTTTTGTTTCGCTTCTCCCTGTGAATCTCTGTCAAGCGTCGGATTTCCCCTGGGAGGGGCTCGTTTAAAAAAAAATGTTATTTAACGTACTCGATGACTCCTTTACTGATAAATCATTATTCCCCAAGGCTGCTCGGACTTGTCTGTTTTTGAACGATCGGAGGAATGGGTGTGAACAGATGGTTTACCAGTTTAAAAGGGTGTATTTCTCTCCCCATTTAGCTACCCTATGATGCTGCCCAGTTGGAAACCATTATCGCATGTTTCTGGTAGTTTATCTATTAACACACAAGACATTCTCTGACAGTGCCAGTCTGGAGTAAGGCTGCAATGCCCTATGAATCAATACTATAAAACATAAGATCATTTTTTTTCTTTAAAAAGGAAACATTTGTATTAGTGGCATTTGTATCAGTTCTATTAGCATAATTTTTATCCTACATTTAAAAATGTTGAAGGAGTTAAGAGGCATAAAACTATCAAACAACTGCAACGTTATTTTAAACTATCATATCAAACAATTTTTGAATGTTGTGACCAAAGTAAACTTGAAACTCTGAGCTGTTTCAAATGCATCTTTTATTTATGCCTAGCCCCGGAGAGAGACCGTAATGAATTCTGAATTCCACTGCCATATCGTTAGGTCAGTTTCAAAGAGCGCCGTGTACAAAGGATTGAAAAATGCTAAGTGACTAAGGCAACGGAAATCTTTTAACCACAAAAAAGAACAGTTTGGATTAGAGTAACAGAAATGGGTTTGGCCCTTTAAAGAGCCTGCCGTCCCCAGGGAAAGAAAACAGAACAGAGAAAAAAAATAGCTCGGGGGCAGAGAAGATATCAATAAAACCAGTAGATGTTTTAAAAGAGGGACGAGGGGCATCGTGCAGAATTATATATCATCAACTTTGTCAGGATGAAGGGCGACTTATAAGGCTACCATGGTTTTAACTTTTCCCCCGTTGAATATTCACCGACACGGATCAGGAAATGTATGTAGTTTGGGGGCGAACTCCACCCTCTGGTTAGTTTCTTAACCACTCCTCGACAGTGAAAGACAGTGTTGCTGAGTTAGCCAGGTAGACGGTTGCATGTTGTGAAATGCTCTAGGGGACTCTGCCTAAAACCAAATTAATTTAGGTGGAGCTGTGCTGGCTCACCCAGAGGCTTATACATTTAAATCATATTCAGATAGAATTAATAGAATTAGAACTAGAAATAGAACTACAACTGAGGGATTATCTTTCTCTATTTCCACCCATTATACATTTTGAGAGCATGCCCCTTCTCTTAGACTTGTCCTGTGGCCAAATACAGAATAGCACGCACACTTAACCCTCTTAATCATTTCGCCACGCTTGAGGCTTATTCACGGCCCTGTCTGTTTTTCCTAGCGCACTATATGTGATTTATATTCATTCATCACCGAAAACTGTAAAAGATGCAGCAATAAACTGTTATACAGCGCAACACTTGAAAAAAGTGGATTTTGGAATGCACTCACATAGATGGCGGGTCACGTTTTCCTGTGGTTTAACTGGAACAATGGGGCGATGAAGCGGGATAGTACAGTCGTCTGACCAGAAGTTCCAGCTGTATTTATGACTGACGTTTACACTTTCAGGATATTCCTCGGCAGGTTGTCCTGAATGCAACTGCAGTCTGCTATGTTAATTATAAGACTATAACTAACAGCCTAGTGCCAGGTCAGTCCACACACCAGGGCATTCGTGTAATGATAGCAATGCCTTGAATGATGGATGATGAAAGAATGATGTCATCGCTCTGTCAGGCAGAGATGCAGAGAAGGGACTGATGAGGGCCATCCCTCGCGTTGCTGTAAATGTGACACGGAGACGGGGAAATGCGTAATTAAAAAGTGGGAATAAGGCGGACACTGAAGACAGACAGATAGAGGGAGATAAACGTCCAATCTTAGATTCTGGGGCATGCCGTGAAATGAGGTGTAAATCACCCATTAGGTCTAAAATGTCAGCAATAACCCACAGCCTATAAAGCCATCATCCCCTTTTCCACCGCCTTTGCGATCCTGTGGCTGGAGTGTCAGTATCCTGCTCCAGTAGCTCAAACAGTAATGTGTGCTGGAGCGCCGCAGCAGTGACAGGAGACAATGACACTGTTTCAGACATCGCTTTGTGTAAAGTTATCTGTGCGGGAGGGGTGAGGCAGGCTCACTTGGCAGTCAGCTTTGATGACAGCATTTAAAACCATACACTTTTCATAAGCAAGGATCAAAATAATTAGAAAGTCAAGAGTCAGCTAACAACCTACAAAAGTGACCGACTTTTAAGTGTGGTACTATTATGTGTGCGTCCCTGTCGTGAAGTTTGCAGCTATACTGCAGATTGACACTGGATTAACAGGCCCGTTTTCCCTTTTCTGCAGTAGACTGCCGTCTGCTCTTTATGTTGTTCACCGCAAACAAAAAACAGATTGCCATCTCTTGCCTGGCCATAAATGATTTGGCGGGGAGCGGGGTTGACCAGTGCGCTCGTATGCCTGAACCTGGACCTCGATGACAGGTGCACGCAGAATTGGCAGCTAGCGGGTCTCGAGGCCTTCCCAGGAATATCACAGCGGGACTCCCACCATCACGTGGAGGAGAAAAACATTTGGGCGAGGGCTGAAAGATAAGGAGATTGCTGAAAAGGATGAAGGTAAGGTCCCAGGGCCTGACAGATTCAGGTGGCCCATGACAGATGGTGTGGAACCACAGAGCAACCTGGCATTGAGCGCTGCCCTCTAGTTACCATGGAAAGGCTGCCGTGTGAGTTCACTTCTGCATACAAGCGCTGCCAACAGAAGAGGAGTGGTGAATTGTGGGCCTGTAAACAAAGCCGTCGAATGGACGGCCAATGCTGAGTTACAGGGGTTTTGTATAGTCCAATAGTTGCCAGAAAAGAGATCTGCAAAAAACATCATAATAATTACAAAAAGCAAAGGCATTCAGACCAGCAGAATGAAATCTGTCGTGAGGGTGGCAGATGGCCTAAAAGCCTTGTGCGCAATCTTTTCATCTTCAACAGAACAGCGTTATTTACAGCTCTGCGACACCGCGTGATTGATGCCCGCTCAACCCCCTCTTCCCTCCTGTCCCCGCACGGTATGGTCAGGCATTTAAAAAAAAAACCCCCCGAAAAATAAACCACACACTGCCTTTACTAAACTGCTTGCTGTCAGGAAGAGTGAGATGGTGCCTAGTAATCAGCCCGCCATTTGAAGCAGATGGTGGCAGGTGTCAAGCGTCCAAACTGTTCCGCGAGCCTGTGAAAAAGCCCCAGTGCGTGATGGCCTTTGTGACCGCTGGAACAGACCGCTAAATGTGTCTCAGCCATGGTTCAGCAAGCAAGCCAGCTCGGAGCCCCACTTATGAGTAACCTGTTCCTAGGTCTCATATTTGTTCCCGAGGCGCTCCCACGGTGGTGTGGCAAAGCATTCGGTGAGTGGACAACAACTTTTCGATCTTTCGACGTCTCTGTCACTCAATGGAGAGCTCTGCATCCGAGTGCAGAGGTGATGTTGCCACATGGCTCGCAGAGCAGAAACTCAACCCGCCAGCTGCATTCAGAGCCGTGCCAGGGGAGCGCCACACTCTTTCAGGCTCCTCAGGTTTTGAAGACATGGACGGATGCCATTTAAAAATAATAATATCCTCTTCGTATCGTGTAGGGGATTTTAATATTGTGTCAAAACACAGTGAGCCATCCTATTTCTGGAAGGCTGTTTGATGATAAACCTCCTGACTGCAGAGTTTAATGTATGCCCCGTGGCATGGAAATGGGTTTAAATAAATGTTCATTTATTTGCATAAACAAGATTAATTATGTGCATTCAAAAGTGCGTACTTTGGTGATGAAGTCTTTGCTAGTAACTTGGTTTAAAACAAACAAAAGCTGTTTTACTGGTGTTGACTTGTATTACTTGGTATGGATTTACACAGCCTGCCCATGCTTATACGTCATGTACTTACTATAGAAAGAAAAGGGCGCGATTTATGGGCAACCTCCACGAAAGTCTAAAGAAAGTCTATTTAAGACTAAAGTTTCCCTCTCCCCTTGGCTGCTGTTTGCCCACCCACCCGTTGTACCTCTGTCAGTTCAGAGAGGTGCAGCCCGGAGTGAGGTGAGGGCTAATAATAACGGCAGGGAAGCTGAAATGTTGACTGCAATCAAGAGGAGTGCAGATGCTGTGCAGTGCACCTAGCACAGCATGGACTATTTGGAATTTGACAATGACTACAGAAAACACTGTCCTGGACTTGGAGGACTTGGGCATAATCCTCCCAGCGACAGAGGATTATGAAATAACGGTCTGCTTCTGCTACTTCTAGCATTTCAGTGACCATTATTTGTATTTTTATTACCTTTAGTATTATTGTTGGTATGAATCCTTAGTAATAATAGTGATAACAGAGAAAACAGGCAGCGTGTGACACAGACTTAACAAAAAAAATGTCCCCAATAAGAGCTTCTTTCGAATACACGAGCAAATACTAAATTATTCCTAAAAATGTTTTTCCAGTTCTTCCTTAATGTAATGTAACAATTGTTATTGTTCTTCTTATCAGTAGCTACTGAGTCAGATTTTCTGTGTACTGACAGAGCATTTTAGGATGAACACGGTGAAGCAAGCTGTCTCCCTGTGTCAACCTCACCAAAGGTCATTTGGGGGAGAAACTGATTCCATTCACGTGCATAGCAACCGCTTATTGGCTCCCCGCTCAGGCCATCAGTGCTGTAAATGTTAAGGGAAACGCCCAGGCTGGGGTTCCCCACACCATCCAAGCATGATTTCAGCTCCCCCTGGACTGTCATGGCACCCCTGCAGTTTCCAGCAGGAAGTGGGTCGTCAGGTGCCGGGACTCATGTGCGTATGGGCACCTCATCTGGGGTGGTAACCCAGAGGTTCACGTTTGCGCAATCTGGGGCTGTTATGTTAAACCTCTGCTCTCCAAAGCAGGCACGCTGGAGAAGAGCTGACCTTTCGTCCCGCCAGCCTTCGCTTTCTGGACTGCTGAGCAGCAATTCCAAGGCTCTTCATGAACCACTGCGTTAACTGGTGCAATCGCCCCGCAGAATTTATTATTATTGCTCTTATTTTAATGGAGATGATTCGTGGGTAAAGCTCTGCAGCTGTGACAAATCATCACACACATAGTTCAATCACCCCCTAATTGCTTGATAGGAAGTAGGTATAATCCGCGGGACTGCCATCTGCATTGCGCTCGGGTGTTACAATAATAACAGAGAGCGGGGGTTAAGGGTGCTTCCATATGAAAGTATCATATAAGCATTCATTTGACATTCATTTTCAGGTGACAGCAAAGAAGTGTTGTGTGGGGCGGGTCAACTTAGTTAAGTACCGTCTCATTTTCAGTCTGCCTCCAAAAAACGCCCTCTTTCATCAGAATGCTTAAACGTTTAATGAATGCTGTATTAATCATGGAATCTGACACAATGCTGATTTGGAGAGCTAATCAGCTTGAAAGGGAAAGAAAATTAAGTCTGTGAAAAATGCAAAAAAATTACAGAGATTGCTTATTTTTTTTTGGGGGGGGTGAGTATTGCAGCACTGGATAAAGCACTCGCAGTAGTTATGTCGCGCACATCCTCTTCCATTTTGATACAACAACGTTGTTCTTTATAGGGCAATTCAGGTGATTAATTCATGTGAAGCCCGTGCAAAATGTAAATAGTAAGAAATCATCATCAGAGGCTGTTTTTGTTTTGTACAGAATTATAGGGTCCACTCTATATTTTACACTAAGGATTTCTGGAGAAAGCAATCCTCTGTTGAGGATGACCAGCATGAATACAGGAAAGTGAGTCCGTGAGTATAACAATTCCCACATTCCCACACAAGGCCTGGGGTGGATACGTCGGATCCCGCTGGTTCATAAAAAATCAATCCTGTGCGCCTTGAAACGACTGCGGGGCTATTGACAAAATGACAAACAGGAAGAGACAGGGTGGTTAATCAGAGGAATTATCACTTAATTTTTTTTTTTTACTTCATTGTCTCTGGATTACAAATGGAGAGAGAGAGAGAGAGAGAGAGAGAGAGAGAGAGAGAGAGAGAGAGAGAGAGAGAGAGAATTGAGAGTGAAATGATTTGAGATCGATCCTTCCTGCCCTCCTGTGGGTACTGACAGCACTCTTCCTGTCAGTCATCAGCGACCATCACTGTCACTGGAGACTTTCCTGACAGCGCTTCCCTCGCCACCCTCCGTGCCTTTGGGCGAGCGACGGTAAACATCCGCCGATGCCTGGCTCAGTCTTCCCCGAGAGGTTTGTCCCAGCGTCGCCGTTACTTTATAGCGAATGCGTCTGTCGGCCCGGGAGTGCAGGGGTTAAAAAGCGTAGAGGCCGACGCTCGTGCCCATTCCCTTCTCAAGGTCTTTTTCTTTGCCCATTAGTCTAATTTACATCAGCAGTGTTTTCAGACCCCCCCTCAGGGAAAATGTGGTCTACCCAACAACAGGGAAGCTCCATCACCCAACCTGCGTGGGGAAGTGTTCTGTTTTTTACCTCCTCCGTGCCCGGTGGTCGGCTCCACGGAAAAAACCTACTGTGAGTGCCAAACTCCTATAAGAAATAAAGTTGATGGACTGATTCATTGCAGTTTTGCTACCGCGGAGTTTCCCATTTCCAACTCCTCAGCTTGCACATTGTATGTGGTTTGAGCAGGGAAAGCATTCCGCTTTCTTCTTCAAGGGAAGGCCAGTCTATTTCTGGCCATCCGCAGCATTGCAAAACGAGGGCCTGAGTGCCTCTGGGACTCTAGCAGGGCCGAAGGCTTGTTGGGCACCAGTACCACTTGCTGGTATTGTTATTTTACATTAAAAACAAACAAACACTAAATCTCCCCTTCCTCTAGGCAAAGATACAGCTACATGTAATTTGAGCCTTGGGCTATTTTTGTGTTTTCTTAAACCTGTGTGTGTTTCAAAAGCAATTAAATTCAGGCAAGAGAATCCATCAGCAATTGAAACAAACACTGCATAATTCTTTTCCTTCTAGTTACAGAAATATTTCAGACACTTATAGACCTGAATATTTTTTGTCCTCTTTCTCTTCAGTTCAATTCTATAAAAACATGTCAAAATCATGATTAATTAGAACTTATAATCACATTCAATATTTGTTTTGCCATACCGTAAGCCTGCATTGATCTTGGGTTTCTGAAGTAATGGACTCCCTGGGTTTGATTATATTACTGAAGGACTTCAATAGGACTTCGCAGTTACAAATTGAAAATATGGCTAGGCATTAGCACGGTGTGTATAATTATAAGCATGGTGTGTATAAAATGGGGAAAGAGATGTTATAATGGTCTTCCAAAATGTATAATTGAAGAAATGGCAGGGTATTGATATTTCTATGTACACTTGACGTTTGTGAAAAACCTTGTCCCTAACACGATAACGGGAACCTTCAAGAGCATTTTGTCATGTAATTATTTTGTGCGAAAAGAAACACCCGTTAAATGGTGAAATTTTAAATAGAACTGCATTAACATGAATAAAAGCACTGAGTTTCCTAGATTGATGAGGTAAATAACACTGACTAAATCCTAAGGACATGTCTCAGTATGGGGGAGAGAGAGAGCGGTCTTTATTTTAATTTCTTTTCAGTTCAGAAGAAAAGAGAGGATTTCATAAGGGGTTTTCGTAGCTAGGAGGGTGGGGTTATGTGTATTGGAGGGCGGGGTTATGTGTATTGGAGGGCAGGGTCATGTGTATAGGAGGGCGGGGTTATATGTATAGGAGGGCGGGGTATTGTGTATAGAAACATGAAGCTGAAGTAGACCAGTACAATGAGCGGGGAGAGCAAGGTATTGAATTATCTTTTTGTTATTTTTTTTGGTTTGGTTCACTCAAGGGAATTTGGTTTAGTTAAGTTTTGCGTGATTGGGGCATGTTGGGGTTGTGTGTTGCGGAGATGAAACTGGAGTAGTGTGCAGTGTGACACTTTGTCAGAAATATTGCATTGGCATTGTTGCACCCCTTTATGTTCTGGGACAAACCTCTGGCTGGTTTTGGCTTCTGTGGCTGGTTTCTTTCTTTAAAGAACCCGTGGCAGAAGCGGGATATTGTTTTGAATTGGATTCAGTCCTTAATCCAAACAATACAAATCTAACAACCACCAACAACTCAATAAATTGAAGTACAGATTATTGTTTTGACATGATTCTGGGAATGGAAAAGCTGCCCTACAAAAACATGAACACAATGTGTTGTCATGTGTCTGCTGACTGGTTAGCACATTGACCAAACTGAATACAAACCTCTTTGATGGCAAATTTTTGGTTTGTTTCAGTGTGACAGCTTGACAGATTCCCGGCCTTGCAAACAGCCATGTGATGACTTGCTCGTCTGTGGTCTGTCCTTCCTGATCTGCATGTCATTCGACTGTCACTCGAACTGGCCTTATTTGGAAAACTTGTCCTTTTCCCTGTAAAGCAGTGGTGACTGTGTTGGCAATTAACTTACAGGGCCTGAGAGAGGGCTTCTTCCGGGACTCCCAAGCCCAGCGGTTTCCACTCGCACATGACCAACTTTCCGACTTGACCCAAATGGACAGTGCCCATCAAACCGGATTGCCTCCCTGGGGGACATGCTGGAGATTGGGTAAAAGTTGAAAATTTACTTAAATACGCTTCCCTACCATATCACATTGGATCACTTTCATGGGAATGAGGGGCTGCACTTCAACAGAAGATTTATCCACTAAAACATCAACACCTGCCATTTCTTACATTTAAAGTATATGGTATACACTGTAAGCCAGTAATCTGGTAAGGAAACACTTAGGTATCTACACATTACCAGGGGACAAACTATCAATGGAGAATAGCAGATAAATGGTTTGCTTGGTCTCCAATTCCTCAACCGCCAACAGGGGATGGCCAGGTCATTCCAAATTTTGAAGGTCATTTAAAGTTATACCCTGAGGTATCGGGTATCTGATGTCTAATTTCAGTTTGTCTACCTGAGAACAAAGTCCTTTGACAGATACGAAAAAATGGCAATGAAAATTAACGCAGGAAAATGAAACAGCAAAACTTCCACTATCACTGAAAATGAAGAACCTTACACAACCTAGAAACCATCAGTTGATGTGTGCATGTCGCCTCTGCGAACCTGGAAGGCCCAGCACAGGAGGTGGGATCTGGACAGCTCCTGTGTCAGTCTGTGACATAATATGATGGATGCATTCTGATGGCTGGGTGCCAGCACTGTCATAGAGCGTTAGGCTCATAGAGGGAGCAGGGTGTATTGGGTGGGTGGTGACGGGCTGTGGGGGGGGGGGCAATCATACATAACAATGCTGTCCCTGACAATAAAGTGGAGGGGGGGCTGCTATGTAAGATAGGTAAACTTGAGTTTAGTGGCTGACGGTACCTTAATGAGAAACAACACTGCATTTGTGTGTGTGAATGGCCTTCGAGTTTCACAGAAATTGCTGACTGTTGAACCTCCAGAGTGTAATGACTTCCAAATTAATATTTGACACAGTGCTTCATCAGACTTTTGGTACACGGAGGCGGAAACTTCACAGTCTCAAAGCACACTGGGAGCAAACTGCTTACAACCGAATACTCAGAATAAAAGCTTATTAATATATCGAGGGACCGAGTATGGGAACAGGCATGGGACCCTTTGGTCATACAAATCTTTTTTTTTTTTTTTTTTTTTAGTAATTTGATATATACCAATCCAAATAAAACTGGGTCAGGGGTTTGTGGGTTCAGAAGCTCTCTAAAGAGGAAAACCGCGAGGACCTCAATAGATAAGCACAGTAATCAATCTAATCTGTAATTAAGGGTTTAAGTTTAGATAAAATCAGAAACATCTCTAGAGCTCAGGGACCACAGTTGTCAATCCCTTGAGCTAGGTTACTGCAGATTACAGCCTTGTGTAGTCTGTAAAAAACCTTGATTAGAACAAAAGTAGGCTTCCGTATCCTGCAATTACTTCTACATATTATGATTATATTGTCCATTATTAACAGGCAATATACTATATGAGATATTTCAGGGTACTTTTTTAAGCCCAAATACAACACTGCAAAAGAGACGGAAAGTAACAAATAACCCCCAGAAATATAAGTATTTTCATTGTTATAAAATTAATTGCC
Source organism: Hiodon tergisus (assembly GCA_025775045.1). NCBI lineage: Eukaryota > Metazoa > Chordata > Actinopteri > Hiodontiformes > Hiodontidae > Hiodon > Hiodon tergisus. The sequence goes on along the minus strand of JAOVYW010013116.1, from coordinate 2,114 downwards.
ACCGAATTAACATAAATTATGTAAGAGCACTCCTACATAATGACTGGAATATCCCACTCAGACCGGAACCAGTTTTAATTATCGTAATTGTTATGGTTTAATTGCTCACTTAGTTTCACGTGAAGATAAAGTTGCCTCTAAGACATAGGCTCTGCTCTGGCCCAGCACCTCAGTTATGAAACCGTTTTTTGTCTCATACAGGGATGCTTCCCTTCATACAAAACAACTCCTCTTACCTCCTATACGCCTCTGCTGAAAAGGGCTTACCCCAACCCTATATATGCTGTGTCTGTGAAAGTCTATCTTACGCCCCCCTCCACCCCCATCCACCCTGATTTGAAGAACCCATGGTGAATATTCAAGGATATCGCTGGTGGGGGTTCTAGACTGCAAGCCAGAGCGGTTGGTGGACACCTTTCCACTTCAGATCTGAATTGCAGCATATTGTAAAGCCCAGAGGACGTTCTGCCTGTGGCTTCTTCCCATCTTAGCCGCCATGAGCGGAAACGGAGAAGGCGCGTAGGAAGCTGAGCTGCTGTGAAAACCAGCGTAGATGGTCAACAAAGCCGCGTGGGGCTGGTGTGCTGCCTCGTTACTGCTTATTATTTTTGCTTGACGGGTGCCAGGTTGCACACAGAGATGTAAGGTTTTTTAGATGATGGGAGCCCTGTGGGGATTGGCTGTACTTACACGGCTTGTGTCTGAGGACTGGAGGAAGGGGTGCAGAAGTGCGGGTGCATGGCTTCTCTTGTCACCAACAAAAGGAACGGTTCAGAGGATAAGACAAGGCAACTCTTTTTTCCCCCTAAATACTAAAATGGTAAAAGAACAAATCCAAACCATGGCCATATGTGAATTATAAAAATGTATCTGATAAATCACTGAACCCTTTGTGGTTAATTCAGGTAATTGAGATTTGATTTAATTAGAATTCGTCTTTTTTTTTATTTGGGCAATTCACATGTACCCCTCCCCCTCACGCACAGTGTATAAGTTTGTTGGATTTACATTGTTGCCACAAAGCACATAAATGATCAGGATAAAGAGATGCAGCAATACTGTGGATGGTGACCTTTTTCAAAACAACCTTGCATAGATGCCAGAGCATGCTGTTATGTACATCCTTAAACCAGGAAATTAATGCGTTTATTTGCAGAATAGGCTTAATATACCACTGTCGTCAATGAGCATCCTTACAATGGTGCCTCACCATTGAATTAATGATCACAGGGCCGTTTTTCGACTCTTCACGTCAAAGCCATTTGCTGTTGTTTTCAACCGCCTCAACGAGAGATCATTTAATTACGTTTCCTTCTATACCTTCCATACCAACGCTGTTAAAGTCTGCAGGCCTGACGCACCAGAAGCAACAGTGTACCAGGTTTTATGGGCCGAGGTGCTTGAAGGTATAGTGATTTCTCCCTGCCACTCCCCTCCTCAGACTGGGCTATGCTGTTCTGCCTGTTGGCGAGAGCTGGAGAGTTAAAAGCAGCTGCATCTATTTCCATTATTCATTAGAAATCAGGTGTCACGCCAGGTTCCGGCAGCATGCTCCTGGCTACCCCCACCGAGCACCAAGCTTTTTAACCTTAATTTGGCGGTTTTCAGTCCGATTGCCCGCGGCGGCTCGTTGGGTGGAGGAATCGAGAGAGCAGATCCCCATGTAACAAGGCGGTCTGACTGGAGGTTGGTCGGAGGCAGATGAAAGCTCCTCATGACTGTGGAAGAAGCAGGTTCTGGGCTTTGGAACATGTGTGCCGGCACTCTGAGTTCTGAGGGTCACAAGCCTACTTGTGCCATTCCGCTCCCGTCTGAAGCAGTCTTGGGTTTAGAACTTGGTCAGATCCTTCTTTCTCCTCCGTGAAAGGCCCTTAACTGATAACAAAGGAGACGGTGGCAAAAATAAGGGTTTCCGACGCCATGTTAGAAACATTTCAGTCGGGTTTTCGAAAAGGACATAGTACTGAGACAGCACTTGTTAGGGTTATAAATGATATACTGATGGCATCTGATGATAACTTGGTGTCTGTTCTAATACTGCTTGACTTAAGTGCTGCATTTGATACTATCGATCACCATATCCTCTTAAAAAGACTTGATACCCACGTAGGCAT
>JAOVYW010013107.1:15427-37661 GCA_025775045.1 Hiodon tergisus | reverse complement strand
TACCCAGTAAGTCTATCATCAGTAATACATATGCCAAGGCTGAGCATTGGTGTGGTTGTAGCATTTTATCTGAAAGCCTTCCTAATTCAAATTATTTTTTAGATATGTCCACTAGAGAGTTGTGAAACAGGTTTATAGACCACTCTGGCATCAATGGATCGCTGATCTTCCCCTAGATTAAGGTTCCTTCAGAGCTCTTAAGGCAATTTTCTGTTAGTGTCAGTAGACTTCACAAAAGGATCTGATTAGAGTAAAGTGAAATGCAGAGTAGAAAACAGAGGAGATGGTTTGAGTGTTTAAAATCTGTAAGGCCGTGCAGGACAGACAAAGGTGTTTCAACATTCTCGACCTCATCCTGGGAGTAGCCTTTCTCTCTTATTCCATTGAAAGTCTGTATTTGTTTCCTCTACTTTGTCCTCAATGAATTCCAGGTTTAGCTCTTCTTGCTCATTAAACATAGTCCATAGTAAACATAGTAATTCTGCTGTCCTTTACCACGTTGTTAGGGATTTTGCTGCATTTCAGTTCACTCTCTTCCCAGGCTACTCATAACAATGTTTCTTGTTGGTTTCTTGGTACTGTTCATCTCATTGAACAGAAAGTGCCTATACAGATTGGAATGTGACATGTGATGAAAAGGCTACTTGATGACTTGATGTGTGTACAAATGTTGCTGCCCAGAGCTATACCCCTGCATGTCTATATGAAGTAGCCCTCCATTTGTGGATTAAAGCTTCACTCCTCTGTCAGCTATTGGATGCAATCAAGAGGGGATTTGACTAACTGCCCCTGGCTTTGAGGTTATCCAGAGTAGAAAGAAGCAAATCTCCCTCAATGAGGTCTGTCAGCAATACATCTTCTGAGGCTGTTTGGTCTGGGTATCAATGTTCTTAAAATCCATGGATGCATCCTGAAGGGCTAAGTCATTATGAGCACTCATCTGAGCAGAATGAACCCTATGACTGAACAACCCTACAAATTATGTCATTTTCAACCAGGAGAGCACAGAAGCAGTTCTACCTGGGCTAGGGTGGATGGGAATAGGCAGGGGTTCTCTCAGCTTGTTGTTAACCAGAAACTCTTTTTGGTTTCCCAGGTGCCCGCAGGCGAGCAGAGCATCTTTTCAAATCAGTGCTCAGATGCTCATATGGGCTTCATAGCCCACATTTTTAAAATTATGGCTGACTCAAGGGTTGGCGGATTTGAAGTGGCTAATTGTACTCCACCCTCAATGTGTGTGGAGACAGGGTCCGTAGTGGTTATCCGAGATGCATTAGCACTATTCCAAATGGGGCAGAAAAACAAACAAACTGCACAGTACTTTATGACTCTTCAAATAATCACAGAGTATATTTGAGGTTGTGGAGGAGAGAGCCAGTTGGACCTGAGTCAGGCAGAGGAAAGCCATGCCAGGGGACACCATTATGTTTTTTTCTGGGTGTTGCGGAATTATGTGGTCTCTCTTTGTTTTAACTATGCCTTCAGCCTGACAGGGACACTGTTGGAATAAACACTAAAGAACACAATCTTTGGTCATCACCAGCAGTCTGGTCCTCACCACACAGTTTTCTGGAAGCGTGTCATGCTCAGATCAAAAGGGATTCCTGGGGACCTCAGATTAATGAATTGATGTTGGTCTGAAAAATTATTTCTAAATAATTTGAGCTCTGGTATACCACTGTAAATCAGATGGTGTACAAATAGAGACAATTAAACACCATTGTTACTCCTCCCAGGATTAGTCATCCAATGAGAGACACTCCAAGAGCAGTTGTACAATAATCTAGGCGGTCACAAAGAACCCCATGGTTGCCGCTAAAGATCTATAAGCCTCTCATGCATTGGCTAATGTAAGGGTTAATGAGTCCACAATCTGGAAAACACTGAAGAAGAATGTTGTGCTTGGGAGGATAGCTAGGAGGATTTGCCAAAGACCACCTGGATGATCCAGAAGGCTATTCTGTGGACAGATGAGCCGAAGGTGAAATTTCTTGACCTAGACGAGAAATGTTATGTACGGCGAAAACCAAACACAGCATTCCAACATAAGAATCTCATCTCAGCTGTGAAGCAGGGTGGTGGGAACATCATGGATTGGGGTTGCTTTCCTGCCTCAGGTCCTGGATGGCTTGCCATTATTTACAGAATCGTGGATCATGAAGTCTGGATTGTACCAGCAAATTGTAAAGGAGAATGTCAGGGCATCCATCTGTAAACTGAAACTTAACAGAAGGTGAGTCATGCAGCAAGACAACGATCCTAAACAATCCTAAGAGTAAATCTACGACAGAATGGCTGAAGCAGAAGAAATTCCACGTTTTGGAATGGCCAGACCTTAACCCAATTGAAATCAGGTGGCGGGACCAGAATTTTACACAAGAAAGCCTGAAAATTTCACTCAGTTGCAGTGGTTCTGTAAGGCGGGATGTGCCGAAATTCTTTCAAGCCAGTGTGCAGGACTCAACAATTCCAGAAAACATTTTGTTGCTGTAATGGCTGCTAGATTGCAAAATAAATGAATGAAAAAGTATATATTATTGTGTGTTATTTGTTCAGTCATATTCTCTTGTCTTATGTCCTATTATTAGTACTTATGACTTGCTATTAGTAGATCTGATCTCATTTTATGTCACATCAATGCAAGAATACAGAAAACTTTCCAAACTTATTGGACAAACTTCTGAATGTTCATTATTTTCTGAATATTTGGAATGAAAAATAATTCATAGTATATAATTAATAAAATTAATAAAATTCCCGACATTTCCAACTTTACCTTTTATAATGCTCACTATCATACTCACTTCTTCAGTTTTCTTCGTATAGGTGATAATAGAGACCAGTAAAGACCAGTAAATCTCTTCTATCTCTTCCACCTTCATGCCTGTCTTTTTGTGCAGTGCAGAAAATAAAAGTCTGGCCCGTCTTCTGTCTCCTGCCGCAGATCATTTTGAGCAGTCCGATGACATAGAGAGATTGCCCTCTGTAATATCGTTTATCAGCACGTATGTCTTAGGCTCTTCAGAAACATTTAGTGCACAAATTGTTCTCAAACCTTCTCAAGCCTGACCACAAATTATTCCAAAACTTGTCAGATTTTTTTTCTCTCTGTGTGATCTCCTTTAGAGATGTAGATATGTTATATAATATATTATCCAACATGTTTTTAAAAACTTTATGAGATAAAAATAAAGATTTGACCTCTGCCTCTGCTATAGTACTACATTTGTTTAAATAATATGTAAAGTGAGTATAACATATTTTGGGAGAAAAAAAAGTTTAAAAAGTGATGTAAAGCATATCAAATTTTAAATATTAATACATTTAAATACATGGGTAAGTTTTACATAAGCTATTAATGATAAAATATTGTGCAAATATGAAGTTTAGGTAAGTACATAATGTGACAACAAAGACTTATGTAATAGTCACTGCTATTTTGTTTTATTGATAATTTTTTTTTGGACTGTTAGAAAATAAAGGCTGGAATGAAAATGAACAAATGAAACTGCACCAGCAGCTAAAGTGTAATTACTCGTTAAAATGATTAAAATGATGCATTAATCCACAGGGTTATAAAACGATTAAAGTGCTGTTTTATGTCTTCATAATCAGCTGTGACAAAGGCTCACATTTTAATTAACCCTCTTTCATCAGTTTTAGACTCATTTTATGAGGCCAGCCTACTCAAAACGTCCTTCATTTACAGTAATTATGCCTCCGTGAAATAAGTTTTCTAATTTTAGAACCTGTTTATTCTAAGAATACTATTGTTTGGTAACACAACTCTTTTAACACAACAAGGACGCCTATAGCAAAACATTAATAAGAGCAGCAGTATAGAGATATTCTGGTGACAGTCATGATCACAATAGAAATATCAGGTTCTGATTGGTCTGTACAATATCAATTGGTCATCCCTTGGCTGGAGTAAAGTTACTGTCATCTCCAAATACTTTCACATCCAAATACCTTTCATAAAACTCTTGGGCTTTGCAGCACAGGTTTCTAAAATGATACTGAAAATGTTCTGTGAGTTTTTGATTAGCCTTTGATTAGTAATCTGCCCTGAAACGACACAGGAGGTTCTGAAGGTTCTACCTATCCCGCTAAGGGCCTCTGGTAGATCATGTCTTTTAATCAGCATGGCCAGGGTTTAACAATTTAAACAAAAGAAAACAAAACAAACCGACAAAAAAAACCTCCCTTTCGGGGGAAACCACTGTCGCAGACCGTTTCAACTGTCAAACAACAACACACGCCATCCACCAGAGAGATTTTTCTTATCTACCCTCCCTGAGCCATTGCTGGCAAGTTTAAAGCCTCTCTGATACCACGCACCTGAGTGTGGTCTCATTAGTGCTGCGTAACAAGGTCTTTTGGGTCCATCAGCCCAGCTCTGGGCGTGTCCCCGGGCTTGAGGGTGTGGCTCTGGGCTGCATGCCGCACAGTCACGTCAGAGATGATAATTTCATTGTATCAAAGGCACTGGGCTGTATAATTCTGCAGTTCAGTTTTCCGCTCTGATCGTGATACAGAACACTTCACATGCAGTGGAGTTGATGGGGAGTGTTGACAGCAGCTTGCCCCTTGGTCATTGAACAAGGATTGTTTCAATATATTTTCCACTTACAGCCAACGTTTATTTTCTTTGTGTGATTGATCTCATCATGGTTATAGTGAACCACAGGATATATGATGTCATTCAATTGACTGAAGCATAAAAATGGCATCAATCCCAGACAGACGGTCACCGGTTTTGTTGTTACAACTCCATGTTGTAATGCCATATTGGTATTTTCATTTAGAATCATTTTGGGTTCAGCTTTTAAAATTCAGGCTTGAAATAAGAGAACGCCAACTCAAAATGAAAAGAAAGCGTTGCAATGTCATCTTATTTAGCATCAGCCAGCCTTCCCTGCACGTTTCAATCAATTTTCCTCCCATATTTGCTTCAGCACCATGAGAGGTCATTGAAATGCACCTCTCCTTCATTAAATATCGCTTTACGCAGCATACAAAAAAATGTTTAAAATATTTTTCAAATATTCAAGATCTCCTGGTTGACTGTATATTGCATTCCTTCTGTGACGATCAAGAAGGCCTCAGACTGCCAAAGTGATGCCCAATATCCAGCCACCAGAACCAAGGTGACCCAAGTGTTTATACTGAGGCCCAGGAGTGCGTCTGGTACTGGTTTGACACTATCGTCAGGTAACGTTAATCATCCGGACCGCAGGTACGTTATCCGTGCAAGCAGCTTTGTCTCCAGACATCACATTCACTTTCTCGGGGGGGACCAGAGGCCTGAAAAGACCTCGGGCCAAAGTCTATAGAAAGGGACTACTCAGTCATAAGCTAGCCTAATTGCAGAAATTCGTTTAAAAGTAAACATCCCATTTCATGGGAATACTATAATGTGGAAAATAATTATAGCTGTTTGTTAGACATAAATTGATAAAAAATAATAGGTGAATTGGATTCATTTGTATAGAAGTATGTGGGCAATCAAGAGGATTCATTGAATTAAAAAATATATTCATTAAGCCCGGTGCACCGCCTGACCAGATGAATGTTAGGCGAAACACTGTTTTTAATAAAGGGTAGGCCTATCTTTTGAATTATCAGGTTGTTACAGCTATAGAGTATAGTGTTGGAGTGTACTTGAAAACACAAAATATTGTTTACGTTCATCGGAGCATTTTTACAACGTGATTAACGTGATTAACGTGATTTTTTTAACGAGGCTGCAGCTGGCTTCTCATTCGCCAGCTTTATATTCAGCTCTAAAGCTCCTCTTCTTCAACTCTGGATTTTTATTTGTCCAGCATCATAAACATTGCACATTCAACAACGATTTCAAATTCTTAAACTGCATTGAGCCACTAGCTTCTCTGCATGACTTATTTGGAGTGCAATGTGCTGTAAATATTTATGTGTATTTGTTTTCGTTTGAATTAGCGACAAAAGCTATTTTAAAGGTTGAAATTGTGCTGTGCCACTCATTTCTTAGCATGAAAGCAAAGGACAGTCCACCCTTCAAGGTCCAGTAGCATTCTTCCCGACCCAAAGTGGATTTAAATTTACTCAGCAAATTACTGAGCAAAAAGGGCTCCCAGCTTCTTATTCTCATGAAATCATCCCAAATTTCATTTAAACAAATGAAAAAATGTTTCTAACTATATTTTTATAGTTTTTAATCACATTGGCCCACTCATTTATTTTGAAAAATTCACCTCCCCTTATTAAGGTCCAGTTACCAAATGTGCTAAATTAGATCCCTATCATTCCACCTGTATACAATCTCACACCTGTTATACACTGCAGACACAGTAGTGTTGATTTTATTTAAAGGTTTAAAAATCCAGTTTTAAAACCACATTGTGAATAGCTTTTTGTTTGTTTGTTTTAAGTTAATTATTTGACGTTTATCCGCCACCAAAATTGTCTTACATATATATACAACATACATTAATACTGCTCTGAAGACACAATCGTGTTTTACTTAGATTAACAGGGTTCAGTTTCACTTTACTTTGTCCCACACGTTAGGAATCCCGGGTGCATAACATATATTAATTAATTGTTAATTAAATGCTTTTAAGTGACACACCTTTACTTCATTTGATGTTTTGCACTGACGCTAAGCAAATGCTATCTTATGAATTCAATTGTACTGGAAAATTATTTAAACAGCAGCAAAAGTCCTGTGTTCTGTTGTATTTTTTTTTTAAAGCTGAACTACAGTGAACTATGGCTTTTGAGCCATTAACCTGTCCCACATTCTTTGAGCAATGCAAATGGGCAAACCCACCTGGTTTGTATCAGGCAACCTTTGCACTTGGTTTTCAGCCTTGCTACCCAGAAATCATTATCAAGTTTGTGTGTGTCTGTTCGTAACTGTGTAACATCAGGGAGAGAGTGCCCCTTTATACATTACTGGTGTCCTTTAAGTACTTTATCAAGATAAACTACCCAACATGGTTTAGCTTTCAAAATCAGATCATCATTATTATTGGAAAAAAGTTTAGTTTAGCTTTAAAATGGAATCGTTCATTTCTGAACCACAGAAGACGAGCTATTTCATGTGCTGGGTCAGCGGTTGTCATGATGATCATGATTGAAGGAGAATGATTTGCACTTGATTTCTCACCTGCTATCATCAGCTGGTTCCCCTTGCACATTAACTCACTTTGTGCACTCCTCCTCCTCCGTCTCCCAGGGCAACGGTACTGACAAACCCTGCTATCGCTATAGTGCAGCTAATCTGCGGTTAAAGGCTGGATACACCTGTGCGCCTGCCTATCCCTCTGAATGTGTCTGTCGTTAATAGTAGGCGTTAAAGGGTTCCCGGATAGTTATTTTTAACCATGCTGCAGGTAGAGGTCAACAGTATCTGCATGGCAAATATGTTTTGAATTTCATACCAGGGAAAAATAGAACCCATCTCCCATCGAGACTCCTGGGGTGAAAGCCATATCCTTAATAGTATGGAAAACAATAACGATCATAATCCGCTGTTTGTTTAGCTTCTATTAGAGGTTGGTGGACATATAATATAATGGGGTTTTATGCAATACTAAAGGAGAGAAAGAAAACTCTGGTCTAAAATTTGGGGAAATTAATTATAGATAAACAATAAATATTTCAGTAAATTAGCAAGAAAAACGTGTCCTTTGTGATATTTTTTAAGTTGTCAAATGGCAAATATCCCTGCGTTCTTCCAAGCAACACGTGGGTAAAATTAATTAAAGACACAAATGGATACTGTCTGTGCCATCAAGAAGCAGCAAACCACTAGCATTTCTGCAGCATATGAATGAAGGTGTTCTGTGTGTATGTTTTTTAAAAAGCCCCTAAGGTGTTGATTTAATAGAAATATCTGCTTTACGGGGCTTAGTGGCTGTGTTAGAGATGCACAAGGAGTTTCAGGGGATTATGTAAGGAACACCATGTACTGTTTACTTCATATTAATATACAGCCATAAATCAGATGATGGTTAGCTTTTACAATTTCATGCTGATACAACCCTTTCACTATTTGGCGGATAAATATGGAGCATCGTCCCAGCTAATAGAACAGTGTCTGGCTGACCTGAGGGTGAGGGGCTCTCCCGTCTGGCAGATTTATCCCTGCCCTGTTTCCTAATCATGTCGCACGGGCGCGTGGCAGACACGGCGGCCGAGATGCGGCCCAGGTGCTCAGAGGAGCCATTAATCACGTCAGGACGGAGGCGCAGAAGGTTTTCAGACCCTGTGGCCACACTGGCGGGGCCTCCAACACAAATGAAATGTAAATAAATCTTGGGCGTGGGGAAGCTCCAAGGAGGGAGTCGCGGTGTTACATTGTCACGGTATCACGTTGTCACATTGTCGCGTCACATTGTCACGGTATCGCGGTGTCAGATTGTCGCGGTATCGCGGTGTCACATTGTCACGGTATTGCGGTGTCACATTGTCACGGTATCGTGGTGTCACGTTGTCACGGTGCTGCTCCCAACCTCGTCCACATTTTCGTGGTGTCGCGGTGTCACATTGTCACGGTGCTGCTCTCAACCTCGCCCACATTTTCGTGGTGTCGCGGTGTCACATTGTCACGGTATCGTGGTGTCACATTGTCACGGTGTCACATTGTCGCGGGGTCGCGGTGCTGCTCCCAACCTCACCCATTGTTTTGGCCCAGATCGGAACATCGAAACACTGACATTTCAAGACGTTAGACTTTTTGGGAGTTTTCCCAAAATGTAGTTTTACGTGTTTAATTAATGCCAGAGTAGTGTTTTACGACTGCAGTCATATTGAAGAACTGCTTTAACAAGTGCCTTCTTTACATCAGGACACATTTCAAGTATTGCAATCTTCAACTAGGTCAACTCTTTATTGTGAGTTTTTTGAGGAGATGGGGCCCCTGGTGCTTCCTATTGTTCCAAACATAAAACTACAATGCCCATGAACCAGTTCTATATGCATCAGTTGTGCTTTTCCAAAATAATTCCTGTATCAGGGCAGTACAAAGATGTGTGGATTACACACAGGTTATACAGTATAGGTGGAGGAATAAACAGCATGAATGGGGGAATATGCATGCCTGTCTGTATCGTCATAGCTAAAGGTCTTTTTTTTTTCACTTGATGAGTAAACTATGTTCCTGGAGGCAGATTCTTGGCTTGCCCAAGCCATTGCACCTACCAGGCGCGGTGAGAGACGGGAAGGGAATCAGAGAAGCCCTTCCGCCGGTTTATTTTCCGACGCCTTTTTCCCTTTATCGCGCTGAATGACTGCTGAAGCGACGGGAGCGGCGCAGCGGAGGTTTGGAGACTCCTCACCTCGGCCCGGCGGCCCCGAGCACTTTCCTCCTGTCCTGGGTGTGTGATGTTTACCCGGGCGACCTCAGAGAGGCCTGTCACCACAAGCAGTGCAGAATCACTCTTTGTGGCGAAATGACTCTGACTGATTGGGGGGCAGGGTGGGGGGCTCTTCCCGGACACTGTCAGTCAGTTGGGAGGGATCCCATCCCACTCTGATTGCTAGCAGTGTTTTGGCATCTTGTTTTGTTGTGCGCATGTGTATTTATTTTGCCTTGTCAAATTAGACCTGTTTAAGTAATGACATTTGACATTATAGATAAACAAAAATTGTTGGCAACCCATGACATTTTGCATCCCCTAACTAAACACATAGCTTTACATTACTGGATGTCATTGACATTAGGAATTTATTATGTACGGACTTCTCAGTACTTCGTTATTTATGCATTTTTGTGTCAGTTCTCGAGGATTATAAAAATTCAAGATCAATTCCAGAGTCTGAGAACATCTACGCATGCATTTTCACAGAGAATTGGAGATGAGAAAGGAATTTTATCGTGAGGATCGAGCCATGTTGTCCTTGGAGTTTGATTTAACAACTGACTTGGCCTGCAGCTTCCAATAATGTTGCCTCCACCAGTGAGAGATTTAAAGAGTAGTCATAACTTTACTGAATAGGATAATCACTGCTGGTTAATATATTGTATACTTGCAAAAAAAGGGTGACTTCATCTTATACTGGGCATGATTTGCAACAGAATAACGAAGATATACCTGCAAATAAGGCTAGACATTAGCGTCAGGGCATATATCTTTCCCTAATACCAGTGTTGCCAAACTGAAAACATTAACATGTTTTATTTGAATGGTCCCTGAAATTAACTTTAGAACACTGCCAATGTGCTGTAACTATATTAGGGGCCTGTGCGGGATCTGCATGCTTTTTGTGTCATGTCTGTATAAACGGCTCATATATGTATTGGTTCTGATGGCCTTCTCAGGCAAATTGTCACATGTAAAAATGTATCCAACTGAGTGATGATTAATTTTTCTTACATTCACAGATTTAAGATTAATGGGTTCGTACTGGTATGAGCTGAAGGCAATTCTAATTAAGTCGGGGTGAAGTTCACAGTAGTAGGGATTTCAAAAAGTCAAAAGTAACATAGTATACTCAATATGTATGAAGTCTATCTGAACTGTTGATAAAACAAATAATATGAGTATATTATCATATAAACTTCTACCTGAGGTTCATACAAACAGGAAATCATAAATGTTCCTTAAGTAATATTCTGGTAATATTCTGTTTAGTTCCGGCAACTTTCTGCATTCTGAAAGTAAAAATCTTAAAGCCATTTTAACCCTAGGCTTCTATTAGCACCAAGTCAAGTGATTTCTTCAAAGCTATAAGTCAGAGAAGAAGGCCCCAAGTCCCCACTGCTGAAGTTACACTGACTTAAAGGCATGCTTAATATTATTATTCCATATACATTCTCACGGATGTAACTTAATTAAACCCTCACCCACCACCACCACCTCACAAAACGAATCAGCAAACCTGGGCATTTCCAGATCTCCTGAAACGTTAAACGGACAATTGCTTGGCCAATTCTCTCTGCAGGATGTGAGGCAGTGAGCCGCAAGTAGAGGACAGTTATACCAGTGTCCCCTCCCCGGAGGCTCGTCCGCTGTCAGTGCACAGCACTGTCGTATAATCACTACTGGCGAGCCAGCCAGCCGGCTCACTGACTGACGGGCCAGAACAGAGACTGACCTAGTTGTGAAGTGTAAGGGTGAAGACGACTCTCTCTTGCGTTGATCAGATAGTTACGGACGTCTGGGTGGCACACTCTGCACATTTAATACTGGTTCAGGCAGGCTGAAATGGTCACATGAAAAAGCATGTGGAAATGCTGAGGCACTGTGTCAGTGAGACAGACAGCCAAAATACAGGAAGAGCTACGATGGAGTAAACAACGTGTCATGCTCTGTCACATTCACAGAGACAGATTCACGGAAGGTTAGCACCGAGCTACAGTCTTCGTCCGCGCCGTTCTCTCGTCTGCTTTTTGATCTCCTTTGCCAGTCGAGCCATCAATAAATCACAAGAAGCCTGCTAAGGGCCTGGTGTAGACCAACACCGCAGGCCTTAGAGGGCATGTGAAATTAAGCATGTGACGTAGCATCAGCCAAAACAGCTGTGACAGCGGGTGATTAGCAGTTCAGAGACATCCATTTGTTGGGTTTGGACAGAGTTAAAATGAAGACTAATAATGTCAAGAGCCTTTTAACAAGTAAAATTTTTCCTAATGATTTAAACTTCCTGCTCAGGCAAAGCTCGGGTACTTCAGCATTTGTAAAAAAAAAAATGTTTTTTCCCCTTATCTGATTCTGCATGGTCTCTAACCATGTGTGCTGCAGTTGCTAGGAAACTATGAAATGTAGTGTCTCAGATTATTATAGAGTGTCATGATTGGAAGGGCTGTAGGGTGCTTGATATAAAATTCTCCAGTCAAATATAAGTCAGCCATAAAATATGATGATGTCCTACCTTCAAAACCCGGGTCATTGGTTTGCACTGCCCATGTAATTGCTTGCATAATCGTGTCCAATTCCCATCCTGGTTGGGACTTTTTAAAGAAGTTACCGTTGAAACTATCTCTATACAGTGAGCAAATGACAGATCCCCCTGCTTCACAAACACACGTGTGTTCCTCATACACAGTACAGGGACCACAAATCAACCTCAAGTTGTTTCTACTCCTGCTTTAACAAATCCACTCACAGTCCTTGGAAGAAGGGTTCATCTTTGTGCTAAAATGGACATCAAGTGAAAAACAAGCTGGGGAGAATGGAAGCAAATTGATTGTGATCCAGACGCAAGTTCTTAATAAAAAATAATTTTAAAAAGATTAAATTATTAAATAACTTCAAATATATATCCTACGTTAATACTGCTTTACTACCATGTATAGATTATTTTTAGAATCTCCTTTAGGCGGCTGACACAACTTGAGTAATCCCAGCTCTACGCCATATATTGGCAAGAAAAAAAAAAAAAAAAAGGCAACCTTAAGGCAATAATTTTATGTATCAAAAATTCTGGAGTAGCAGCGACAAAGTTCCTGTCTATTTAATAATAGTGGAATCATTGGGGTCTAAGGCTTACTTGTATTATGCTAATATACTACCTCTCATGTTCCTTCTTGATGACAGAGTTACATTCCAAACCAAATATCTTGTTGAAAAATGCATTTTCTATGTCCTTCATAAATGTTTACCCTCGGGTTTATTCGTTATTTGCTAATTTATCATAATGATTAAATTTTTACTTTGATTGCTATAGTATGTAATATTCACCTTGGACATTAAAAATTCACAGGCAAAGGTGCTTAGATTAAATTAACTTATATTACGTCAGGCAGTATCCTAAATAAACAAACACCCACCACTTATCTAAATTGCATTGGTGAATCAAATAGTTAATTTGTTCTCGTTGGTTTGAAACAACAAAAGCTTTCCAATTTGGAGATTGTACGAAAAAATGAAGGTTTTAGTTTCAGGGACAGATAGCATTTGGATGAATCTGGATGTGTATGTGCAGCGTTCAATTGGTTAGTTAAATATTTTAGCGATAAGGGCAGTGATGGCATTGAACGTGTGCAGTAGAGCGAAGCGGTCCTCGGACGGGGCTAAATTTCGTTTTCATTCAGGGCATCCACAGCCACACTGAAGGAAAAATCTAGGGTATGCTCCTGGAAACATGACCTGATAAAAACCAGAGTGGGATTATCTGCGTTCTCTGCTCAAATACCTGCTTGCCCCGGATTTCAAGTCTAGCAGATAAGATGCAGACAGCACTGTCATCAAATGCTGTCTTCGCCTGTCTTTACTTTAGGATTAAAGACATATATATATATATATTTGATTCAGTATCTGATTTTAAATAACACTTTCGCTGATGTTGACAAGAGGTCAATTCATAATCATTTTATTAATTTAGGACAAGAAAGTCAGCCTGTCAATGCGCTGTGTTGTAGATGTGTACAGAAAGAGGCTCGTTAATGTGGAGCAGTCTCTGTAAATGCGACGGCTTGTAGAACAACGAATACAATGTCGACTTCCTGACTTAATGATCCAGTCTTAACTACTGTGCTCAGGAGTGATGATTCCTAAGACAGCGGTCGTGTGACTCTGGATGATTACTTCCGTAGTTCCAAGGAACCTATCCACATTAGAGTTCCCAGAATGAACCACTCCACATTTCATCTGTTTGGCCCCTCTCCTCACCCTTAGAGTCATGACTGAGGCTAACAATGAACACAATAACCAAACGTTCACATTTAGGTGAAACCGGCAGTGGCAATCAGTCCGTTCTCATACCAAAACTCATCTAGATTATGGTTCTTGCATGTATGTCCATTTAAAAAAATAAGATGAGTTTGCTTTTATATTTTTTCATATCCCTTGGTAACCTTTGAGTCAGACATAACAGATGTATTTTTTTAACATGCTTAATGACATAAAATATAATACCAGCTACAGATGATGGCCACATTATGTTACAATGCTTCATTACTATATTGCCAATGCTACTTAATATGGTGAGTCTCTTTCTATACAGATAAAATTCAAATTAAGACAAAAAACAGAGCAAGCCAGGTGTTATATCGGGTTTGCTTATGTTTACTATCAATTAACCAATAAGATCATTTGTCGTCCAGAGGGATTTGCATAGTTATTTTTGTCTGAATGTTAGTCAAGGTAATTTAACATGGTAGATATGCACCTAGTTTCATTGTCGTTGTTACAGGAAATGAATTGCGCCACGAGGCTCTCTCCATTAACAGTTTCGTTCCTGCAACACATTCGGCTTGGTTTCAACAATCTACTTCTCACAAAGCCCTCACTTGGGTCAGTAAATCAGTCATAGAAGGTGTCCGCTGTCTTATACAATATCCATTCTGTTGTTTTACACTTATTTTAAGTGGCTTTCAAAAAAAGGTATATGCCGTATGAATAAAATTGATTATATCTTACTTTGCTGTAGTTTGATTGTGTGGACTCTAGTTACTAAAGTTTAACCTATAGTACTGGTAGCAAAATGTTTTTGTTTGTTTTTTTCAGCTTGACTGATTGTTTTTGAACTGAAATTCCTTTAGATAAATAAAAAATGGTTCTCCCTCTTTTTTTCCCAGGCGAACATCTCTAAGCCACTTATCTGTTTTACTGTCAGGGCTCTGCTTCCCTGAGTTCCGGAGCTAGATGTAACTGCGATATCAGGGTTGCCCCCTTGCCACACACACTTGTTATAATTCCCTTCCCTTGGAAGTTTATGGATGCAGTAGAACCCGATTGAAGTGCATGGGTCTTGTTTACCAACTGCTCATGGTCAGAGAAAGCATAGCTTAGCAGTGAGGTCTTTTGCTTGTTTTTTCAGGGGCATGAGTTCATTGATGCCAGAATGTTTAGGCACCGTATTAATATGTTTGTCTTTGCCAGGGTTTCTTTCTGATTTTACATCAACCAGTAGCTCATGTATCTCATGCCTAAACTTGTTATTTTTAATTTCCACGTTGAGATTGAGAGCCAGACCAAATCAAAAGTAATTGGCCATATTTGAAACACAAGAAAAATTCCATGCAAAATAACATGGGACCTAACCAGATCTGACCTGCGCTGTGGTGGCCCCAGAGCCCAAATGCGATGGAACTCTTCTGCATGACTCCTCCGCCCTTAGGATGGAAACAGCTCCATGACCATGATGGACTGGGCATTTTACGTTCAGTGTCTGTGTTGAATCTGTGTTGTAAATACATGAATTTTCCCCACACATAGTTAGTCTTCTCTTTTAATAGATAGGTAAACAAATCCATGTGTTGTGATGGGGATTTCAAACTGTATAGTTCACATATGCATAAACTATGCATACCTAAAGGAAAGAAAAATACAGTGCTACAGTCATTGACAATAGTATGCTTACCTTCTACTCTGATTTCATGAGTGGAGTTGCCTGTGATAAGAAGGTAGAGAAGCTTATCACAGTAAACGTGATGGCAGAAAAGCCACAATGCTGCTTTGTTTCAGTTCTGAGTAGCGATGAGAGGATCAGAAAATGGCTTTCAATGCGCCAAAATAGTAATAATTTCTAGCCCAAATCTCCATCCAGTAGTTTTATGAATGCTTCTTACAAAAAAGTTTTGAAATGAGAATTGGCATAGAAGTCAAAGATGTAATTTTTCATCGCAATTAAAATATTGTTCGTTTGATTGCCCAGAATGGAGATTCCCAGTGTGCCTTGTCCAATCGGTGCCTTGTCCAATCGGTGCCTTGCTGTAACTTTTTTCCCCACAATCGGCTGTACTGATGAAGGCCTCTCAATGAGAGTTTCAAAACGGGAAAAGAACTGCTACAAATTATTCACATCTTTGTTACTTTGGGGGGAATTATTTCCGTGCGGTTGCTTCAGATGATTCAGAGAAGACAGCTACTCAATTTTCCCTCCGGTTTAATTGAAGTATTTTTTTTGTAGTTTTATTTGCAGTGACTCATCCTACTATTGAATTAGCAACACAGATTAAGTGTTGGGAATGACCAGACCTGCAGACCTCCACTATATTACACTGGTGTATTCTTAGAGTGCTCTGAAAGAGGTAATAACTGTATAATTAAAATCATAGAGGAGCCAGGAATCTACATGGTAAAGTCAGAGGTCTAGAGGACAATAGTAAATTAATCTCATAAATATAAACTCAGTGATCAGTTTATTAGACACTTCTCAATGTTCACGAAAATGGATTGCTCCTACAGACAGTGAGTCACGTGGCTTGCTATATAAATCAGGCAGTCAGGCATCAAGGCATTCTGTTATCTAGTCAGCGACACTCCTTTTGGCGAAAACAGCTCATTGATAAGTGAGGTTGACAGTGAATATATAAATATATATATATATATACATAAATATATATTTTAAAAATATACAAACCATAAAGATTCGGTTATGTCATTCAGTATGCAAATGATACAACAGAAACCTTTCCCACATGCTCTGAGAAAATGAAGGGATATTTTTATAAAAGATTATTATATAAAATTATAACCACAAAAAACAGCGCTTTGATATGTCAGCTGCATCTGTTTGGCCCATTCGATCACGACCGCTCCAGTGTTCAACACAGTTTCAGGCTATTGGGGTTGTCGTTGAATTCAAAGCTGCCGATTTTAACCAGTTCGGCGTGATTGCAGGTTAGCTGGCTTACTTAAATGCCCAGCACAATGTAACATTTGCTTTCACTGAGAACAATTTTGGCATGAGCAATGCTTTCTATTGATTTATTATTGTTCTTTACACCCAGAATTTAGGGTACACAGCTTGCTTATTTACATATGCCTAGCGGGGGGCTCGCACTTATAAAAAACGGTTTTCATTTAATTACTTTGTAATTGAACAAATATCTGAACAATCCTATTTATCTCAGACAAATTTCCAAACTTTAAAAAACCATGTCCGTCCCACCACTAATAATTTGCATATAGCACGAAAAGAACACATATAGCGGTGCATTATCAAATAGACATAAACATAATTTTAGATGTTTACATGTATGAATGAAAGAATGAATATATTTTTGAATTTTTTTTTGTTTTTTAGTTCACATGTTAATTTCTGCTTGTTGCAGATCTCACCTACCTAGTGCACCCACGGCTTTGTGAATCAAATTGCACAATTGTGTCAATGACATGAGTGGCGTGATCGGAATGTTCGGGTAGCTTCAATGTTCCGCCCTTTGATCTTTTCTGGATCCCTGACAGAAGGTTCTCTTTTCCTCGCCGTGGCGTATATTGCGCCGTACGTCCTGATTTTTCTGCAATCAGAGGCCATTGTTTCCTCTTTCATTACTGACCCGTGCTTCAAAGAAGAGCAGATGTATGGGAATAGCCACACCACTTCTGCAGCAATTTACTTGCCCTGTTATTTGTCAAGAGTTGTCTCTTGTTGCATACAGTTTAAGTGCCTTTATTGTAGGAATATGTCTGTTGTGACCAGAGGAGACACAGCGGTTATGGATAGCATCATTGAAACCGTTGATAACATCTTGGAAGAAGTTTTACATAGCTTGACAGAAGACCATGAGAAGTCTTTAGTAATTTCAGGCATGGAATTTTATTTTTTCTTTACTGATTTACTACTAAGTAAATAAAGTAATTTTTTAAAATTTGAATTAAAGTAATCAGAGAATCAATTTGGTTCCTGGTAGACACTAACAGTGTCTCATTAGCACCACATTTTTTGTTTGAAAAATATTTTTAATTTGTTAGTGTACAGCAATCAGCCATAACATTATGACCACCTGCCTAGTATTGCGAAGGTCCCCCTTTTGCCACCAAAACAGCCCTGACCCGTCGAGGCATGGACTCCACTAGACCTCCGAAGGTGTCCTGTGGTATCTGGCACCAATAAGTCAGCAGCAGATCCTTTAAGTCCTGTAAGTTGCGAGGTGGGGCCTCCGTGGATCGGACTTGTTTGTCCAGAGCATCCCACAGAAGCTCGATTGGATTGAGATCTGGGTAATTTGAAGGCCAAGTCAATGCCTTGAACTCATTGTTGTGTTCCTCAAACCATTCCTGAAGCATTTTTATGTTGTGGCAGGGTGCATTATCCTGCTGAAAGAGACCAATGCCATCAGGGAATACCGTTGCCATGAAAGGGTGTACATGGTCTGCAACAAAGCTTAGGTAGGTGGTACGTGTCAAAGTAACATCTACAAGAATAGCAGGAACCAAATTTTTGCCCAAAACACTGCCCAAAGCATCACACTGCCTCCGCCGGCTTGCCTTTTTCTCATAGTGCATCCTGGTGCCATGTGTTCTCCAGGTAAGCGACGCACACGCACCCGGCCATTCACGTGATGTGAAAGAAACCATAATTCATCAGACCAGGCCACCTTCTTCCATTGCTCCGTGATCCAGTTCTGATGCTCACGTACCCATTGTAGGCGCTTTCGGCAGTGGCCAGGGGTCAGCATGGGCACCCTGATTGATCTGCGGCTACGCAGCCCCATACGCTACAAACTGTGATGCACTGTGTGTTCTGACACCTTTCTATCAGAACCAGCATTAACTTTTTTTATAGCAATTTGAGTCAGTTGAATCGGACCTCGCGGACCAGCCTTCGGTCCCCTCGTGCATCAATGAGCCTTGGCTGCCCATGACCCTGTCGCCGGTTCACCGCATTTCCTTCCTTAGACCACTTTTAGTAGGTACTGATCACTGCACCCCACAAGAGCTGCAGGTTTGGAGATGCTCTGACCCATTTGTCTAGCCATCACAATTTGGCCCATGTCAAAATTGCTCAGATCCTTACACTTGCCCATTTTTCCTGCTTCTAACCCATCAACTTTGAGGACAAAATGTTCACTTGCTGCCTAATATATCCCACCCACTGACAAGTGACATGATAACGAGATTATCAGTGTTATTCACTGCACCTGTCAGGGGTCATAATGTTATGGCTGATCGGTGTATATGGTCAAATCCGTAAATCTTTAACCGTGGAGTATCAAGTAGTGATAAAAACCGGCTGGTGTGAGTGAAAAAAACCTAAGTAAAAGAGAAACCCTGAAGTATATTTGGTAACTCTTCTTCTGTTTCTGACAGGCGTTTATGTTTGAGTTTGAGGTACGTACAAGATGGTGGGGTTTGACTGTGAGAGCACATCTGCGGACAATCCGAGCCTTTGTTAGGCAGGCGGGAAAAATACCTCATGGGTATGGCAGTTGTTAAATGGGTGAGGCAATGAACTGGAAAAGTCTTTTTTCTAAATGGACACGGGGGATACTATCCTAGTGTGGTAAAATAACACACGCTATCCCAAGCATAACCTAGGGAGGATATTTTCATAAGTTTCTGGCATCTTTTTTTTTTTTTTTATCAAACTCCTCCTCGCTTGCAATGAGAGTGCTCTCAGACTCTCCTGTGTCTCCAGTTCGATGTCTTGTGGCTGCAGGTCAATAAAATTGCTTGGTTTTTCTGGGAAGCGTCAAGCATGCTTAATACAACGCTGGCAGCGGAAGGCCTTTATCACTCATATTGAAGATGCACCTCTTGACAGGATGCGTTCACATGTAATGGCTGAGGGATCCACGCCTACCCTTGCTATTTAAAATGATAGACCACGGCGTACTCTACACCCAGCATCTCGTGTTGGAAAGCACTCAAGTAAACAATCACTTGCTTTTGGTTGTATGTGCATACATCTGGCGCATAGCATGATGCAAAACAGATGGAAAGACTCGTTTCTCGTTTCTTTTGCCCCATAAATGTGCAGATGTCACAGAACACACGTGTGTACGTGGTGAGCACTTCGAAAAGTTGTGTTTCGGTGGGGAAAGGGAACCTTCTGCATCACACAGCAGTGTGGAAAGATCTGTCAAGTTATTCACAGACACTTGGGTGTTTTCCCTTTCTAAAATAATTGATTAATTTCTGCATCCCTGAGGAGCAATGAACCTGAACATAATAGGTTGTGTCTGGATCTTAGGGATAATGGACCATTCTGCCTGGTCTTGATCTTATTTAGTCGTCTCAGTGAGAGCCAAACACTCCACAAGAACATTTAAACATAGAACTGAGAAGTAAAGGAGGAAAAAAAGGCTATGTAATGTCAATTTATGGTTTCCCAGCAGTGTCCTGCGTCTAGAAATAGCAGCTCCAAACAGTCATCATGAGTCCAGCAAAGTGTCACTTTTCACTGATAATAAAACCAAACCTTTTTCTCTGCATATAGGTTTTCTGCTGTCCTGGAAATTCAATTAACAAGCACTACAAGGTGTTTATTATTGTGCACAAACTAGCACTCAGTCTGACTTGTATTCACCTTTTATATACAACACCAGCATATTAGTCATCCTGTGAAATCACAGTAAGGCAAAGCACGGATGGCGTCGCACATGCAAATACATTTTAGTCGATTCCCTGCATGCGATGCAACAGATGTTTTGACAGAGCCTGCGGGTTGAAGCTAAGATGTTGAAATGATGCTCATTTTTCTGCAAATCTCCACTCTGCACCAGAAGGACACCCAGGCCTCTTTCTGCTCAGTGAAACAGTAGAGAAGGGAGGCCACGTTTCAGTGAACTATTCGAAGCAAGGGGACGTGATTGCCCAGACACAACGGTGCCAGCCAGTTTAGGGAATAAACTGTGATTTCAAGCCCTACAAATCAAAAAGTAGCCTGTCTATGCAATAGCAGTTTATCCAAAAATTCTCCGATGACCATGCCTATCTCATCCAGTCAAACTAACCGGTGACCAGGCAAAGGAGCTGCCAATTGTCCTACGTCCATCTTGGGGACCCACAGACCTCTCTCCTCCCTCAGGAGATCTGTCTGTCAGGAAATGGGCTTCCAGAGTTGCCAGGAGAGAGATCATTACTACAAGACAGGCTTTTAGAATGGAAGTGCACTCCCCCTGAGGGAACTGGTGGTGTTGTGCAGAGGCCATAGGGCAGAATCTTACAGTGTGTACTTTGTGTTCTTCAGAGTTCTCCATGAGTGTTCATTTTCTCAGAAAGACAAAGACAACACGGAATGTTACATCAAAATATATTCAAAATACAGAAGACGTTCAAAATACATACCATGAATGATAAAATTCACGATGCGAAAATAGCTGCATCCACCCATTCCATAAAACACTTAAAACAAAATAAACAATGTCCAGATGGCATGGTACTTTCCATCTTAAAAATCAACACAGGATCCTCCTTCTAAATCGCTGTTTTGCAGCATGGCTCCTCTGTCCAACTAGCTGTTTCCACATGTGGACCTCGCTCTCTGCTACTCCCATGACGTTGATGTTCTCGTTGAAGGTAAGATTAACAGGGTTCACAAGTGTGCGTCGGGCAGCCCTCCGCTGTCGAGCTGGAGCTGAGCACTTTTCTCAAAGTGCCAGGAGGAGGCAGAGCCCAGGCATATCAGAGAAAGCACGAGGGGCTCCATCGCTCAGGCCCCTCTGTCTCAAGGCCAGTCTCCATCACGGCCTGCTGGCCGTGCACTGATCCGTCCCCCATCGGCCTGGCGGAGCGCTGGGCCCACGTCAGACACGGGCGGACAGCCTAATGAACACGCCGAACCCGCCCTCGCCTCTCTCCGCCTCGTGTGAAGCTCATCACTCCAAGCTCTCTGCCCACAAATCTCGGGCGTGACACTCCTTCAAGGAAGAAAAGAAAGCGCAGCCTTGGAGAGAAGGAGAAGAAGAGAGGAGATGAGAACATCAGGGAAGAGATCAGCCGCCCAAGTGGCAATTTAGAAAATGAAAGCTTTCTTTTTTCTTTTTTTCTTTCACCACTCTTCCCCTCTATCTCTCTGCCTGGCCATAACAAATTGACAGAACAGTCTTTCCCTGGAGAAAAGATGCAGGGAACCACAGTAACTGATAAAGGCCTAATATGAAGCAACAGGGCCGTCGACATTTTTATTTGTAACTTGCGTTACGGTGAAATTTGTGATAACGGTTGATAAATTCACGTGTTTTTCCTTGACACTCTGGCTTCTGTAAATATTAGAGAAATAGGTGAAAACAGATGTTACTTTTTCTGGCTTCGATGTATGGGAATACAGTGCTTTAGCGTTCAACAAAATGACATCCCAATGCAAAGGTGGATGGATTTACCACATTTGAGCCTGGACTAGATTTATGGTTTCGTTTGTGAAAAAAGCACCATCCAGGACATGCTCAGGAGTTTTTATTTAATTTAAAGAACTTTCGAACAATTTATATTGTTGCCTTACTCCTATTAAATCAGTTCCATTTTTATGGGGTGTGAAAGTGTGTCAGCCTGGAGAGACCCTCTGGGCCAGGGACACGCCCAGGGCAGGTAATACTGACTGCCAAGCTGGGGGGGGGGGGGGGGGGCACGTTAGA